>CAUYRT010015681.1:0-46806 GCA_963574885.1 Lepilemur ruficaudatus | reverse complement strand
GCATGGGGAAAAACACAAACCCCTTCCCCCACACACATCCTTGAGAAAGCTGCAAGGGAATCAGAATCACAGAGGCCGGTAATGTTTTCACTTAAATCAAGAAAGCAAAAGGAGTTGGGGATGGGAATTAGGGGTCTCAATCGGGAGAAGGAAATGTTCTAAAACTGATTTATGTCAATGGCTGTACAACTTGGTAAATTTACTAATAATCATTTAATCGTACACTTAAAATGGATGAATTGCACGGTATGTAAATTATATTTCAATAAAGTTGTTTTTTAAATTAAAAAAAAAAGGAGAGCCTGCCATTTACAACAACATGGGTGAACTTGGAGGACATGAGCCATTCCATTATAGCTATTTTCTGTGTCATATAAATCTTTGATTCATATTAGTTTTAATGGTCCCACAGAGTTGAAAACAATTCCCAGTGATGCTAAAAGAATTTTTTAGCCAGAAGAATGGAGGCAACTGGAGTTTCCCTAAGCACTGAGTGGTGAGGAGTGGGGTGAAACCAGGACTTCAGTGGGCACTGGTACTCAGTAACCAGGTAAGCAAGGTCACTATACCTGTACAACTTATCATTATGAACTTAAATAGAATGTGGAGTTGATGACTGCTTAGATAGTACGTATTGCGATGGACAAAATATCTTTAATGATTTCATAATGAGATGGAAAGCTGGGATTTTTAAAAAGTCTATGCTTCCTTGTTTTTAATAGCAAACTCCTCATTATGATACATACTCCTCAATCTCACAAGAGCCTTTTGTTATTTATCTCTCTTTGTAATAACTTAGAACATTATATGGGAACACAATTGTTTTCCAATATGACTCATGTGATAATGTATAGCAGGCTCACTGCCTTTTATCTTCCCCTATTACTGGACCTCAATGATTTTGTTATCATCATGACCCCTACCAGGGCCATTTCTGTATAGTCACCAAGTAGCATCAATAGTAGAGGATTCCTTTCCTATTCCCACAAAGACTTTTTCATTACTATTCTAGAGTTTCACATTCATATAACATCTGAAATTTTGAAAGACTACTTCCACTACACTTGACTGCTTTCCTAAGAGTTCAAATATTTAAGACTTCCATTTTTAAAAGGGTATTTCCCCTAAATTAAGGCTGAAGAGAGGGCCTCCCAGGATGACAGATTTGTACAAGGATGGACCAGGGAGGGGTTGAGTCTGGACACAGAGGCCACTGTGAGCCCAGTGAGATGGAAGATGCTAACCAGTCACATGTAATTCAGAAAAACACAAAGACAAAGACAGTGAACACTAAGCAAAGGTAAAGCTTGCCTTTCTATTCTAACATAGGAGTGGATTCTTATAACTCCTCTGTCTCGTCTAGAGAGGTAGAACTGTTGTCAGTTTTGAGACTTGACTGAGGAGGTGCTGAAAGAGAATCCCGGTTACTCTCAAGAGTTAACCTATGCAGGAGAGACCAAACAAATCGCTGTACACTGATACCAAGCACAGAGATCTCCCTAAGGACTCATGGACCTACTTGTAAGAATCGTCATATGTGTTTCTAAAGTTAGGAATTTATCGACGAGGGTTGTTCTAAAATTGTCAGATTTCAATGCAGTCAACACAGTTAATGTTTTATTTATGTATTTTGTGTTGCCTGAGAATTAAACTTGTCAATATAGATTTCAACTTAATTCAACCTGTTTAACACCAGACACTCAGTTAGGTAAGAACCAGCCTGAAGACTATGCTGAACGTGTGAAGGCTAACGTACTTTCAATCTTAATGAAAATATGTTTCTTGTATTTTATATGGTTTTTTTTACTCAGTAACATCTGTCTCAGCCAAGGAGACCAGACTACTGAACAAAATAATCAGTGTAAAGGAATTTTCTCAAACTCTGGCCCACAGAACCCTGGAATCTCTAAGATTCTTTCAGGGAGTTTGTGAGGTGAAGATTTTTTTGTTGTGATACTAAGGTGTTATTTTTTTTCACCACTGTGTTGACATTTGTACTGCTGGAGCAAAAGCAATGACAAGGAAAATTGTGAGTGCCTTGGTGTAAATCAAGGCAACAAATAAATAAAGAAAGAAAAAGAAGAGAAAGAAGAAAAACCCAGTGTACTTACAGAATATCCTGGATAAAGTTGTAGAAATTTTTAATTTTATTAAATCTCAATCCTTTTCTTTATGTCTTTGTAATAATGTATGTGGCAAAATGGGAAGCAGGCATGAAGCTCTTCTGCTGCATGCTGGAGGAAAATAGTTATTGTGGTAGACATAAATCTAAAGATATCCCCCTAATATGCTTCTTCTCCTTAGTATTCATTAGTATTCAATCAAACACTAATGAGGGTATGACTGTGAAAGGAGTTTACAGATCATGAAGTCATATGACATTAAAATAGGCAGATGATCCTGGATTATGCAACTGGTCCCCATGTAATCACTTTAGCCCTGGAGAGGGAGGGAGAAGGGTCTGTCAGAAGCAAGGTGTGAGGCGAACTTAACCTGCTGTTACTGAATTTGAAGACTAAGGGATCAAGCCAAAGAATGTGGAAAGTCTCTAAAACTGAGAATGACCCCTCAGTCAACAGCTGGCAAAGAAACAGGGACCTCAGTCCTACAGCTAGCTAAATGTAACTGAATTCTACTAACAATCCAAATGAAGCTGGAAGTGGAGGAGAGCCTAAGACATTTTGATTCTAGCCTGATGGAACCCCTTAGCAGAGGACTCAGCCAAACCCACCTACAAAATTGGAAGATAACAAATGGGTGTTATTTTAAGCTGCTAAATTTGCAGAAATTGCTACAACAATAGGAAACTAATAAAGTTGTCTTGGAAAAAAAATAGTTGTTAGCTGAAGTGACTGATTTTTCATGGAATACCACTTTTACAAAAAACAAATGGCTTACAAATCATGAGTACTAGGATTTTGATATTTGCTAGCCATTTCCTTAAAAATTAATGGAGTGAGCCCATCACTTACAGGAAAACAAATGAAAATATTTGTTGCTAAGAAAAAATTAAAATTTTCAAACAAAAAATCAGAAATTTGGAGAAATTGCATCTATTACCGTAAGTCTGATAGCTTCCCAATCCTGAAAGACTTTTTGATGAGACTGGTATTAGTATTTTTTAAAATGGATTTTATTGATATTGATGATGAAATTTGACATTTGAAAGACCTTCATAACTCAGAACATCAATATTTTCCAAATGACCAATGCCTGCTATTTCAAAATCTTGCATGGCTAACAGAGCCATTCAAAGTGCAAGACAAATCAAATACTTTGATGTGATAGAGTTGTGACACCCATATAACATCAACAAAGGCAAAAGAAAAGTCAATGAGTGATCTCAGATGGTAAAATTAATTGAAAAGTAGACAAACTAATCAAGATGGGAGACAAAGCGGAATGGCACAGGTAGAAGTTGGCTGGCTGGAATCTCAGGAAATGGAAGAGATCCTTGGTATTCTCATACCCAGGCATTCTCTTCCTCTCAGGCACGTCACTAGACCCAGGCTCCTCAAAGCAAGGTTGTTCCTTGTTGGTGTATAAATTCTTATTAATCAGTGACTCTATAAGGAACTAAGATGAGACTATAAATCACTAAGCACACAGTTAGGTTCGAGTAACCTTTTCTTCTCCAGGAAGACTCTCTTGAATGAAGGAAGTAATGTGCTTATTTATAGTCTCACTTATTATAAGTTTCAAGGATTTACTTGAACAGCTACTTTGAGCAACACTGAATTAGATAACATTCCCCAAACTCTTTAGATGTTGTTGGGGTCTCGTGATTAATTTTCCTTAATGTAACATGAGCAGAAATAACATGGGTCAACTCCCAGCCAGGATATTTATAGTGGACATTGTGTTGTAACACCCAGATCTTCCTCTTTAGGACTGAAGTACTAATTCCTCCAGCTGCTATCATGTTAACAGTTTACCACTCATGGATGAATACCCACTCTCAGTGATTGCTTTTGGCTGAAGAGAGCTACCCCTCTCCTAACAGATTACATTTACTTCTCAAAAATATCCCACATTCAATGACTTAGACATGTATAGGTATAAAGTCCTGGCCCCTTACTATGAATTTTGGACAACTCTGAGCAGGCCATCTCAGCTCCAGGGCTCCCTGCAGGTTGGCTGAGGCCTTTGTTTTGACTATATAACATCTCAACTTCTCTCTTTGCCCAGTCATGCTTCCTTCATTTTCCCATAGATTTTGATTCCAAGAGAATTAACTAAAATCTTCCTGAACCCAAGTAATCTGAGAGCATGCTACCCAAGGAACCCACCCTCCCACAGTGATGAAAAGCAAATCTGATCTCTTCCAGCTCTTTCTCTTCTCTGGGCTAACAGTTTTATGTAGATGATTCACTGGAGACCTAGAAGATGGAGGAGTCACACAATGAATACTGGGCCCCTGAGGCCTACCTGTCAACCAGTATTGGGCCAAACAAACAAAATTTGCCCTGTTTATTTGTTAAGCATCTCAAATTTGTAGTTATTTGTTGAAATAGTTAATTTACACAGACTATCATGGAACATAGATTATGGATACATTAGTAACTAAATATTATGTAGACATTTTTATCCTACTCCAAAAATGAGGTATTTTCCCTCCATTCTTTTTCACAGCCAATTGGGATTATTGTGCCTATTTTGTAAAGTGAACTTCCTCTTCATATTCACTTTTAGTTTTTCAGTTATGATAACGGTAATTCTTGAAGATGCTATCCAAATTTAATTAAAAGAAATATGAGCAAGTGAAGAGACAGCTTTTCCTATTGAAATTCTAAGTGATTATATAAATTTCTAATGAAAGAACTGATGTACAAATCATATACAAAAGTGGTATGCACAGTCTCAACCTTGAATTTGAAAGTAACTATAAACTTACTACCATCTAGATAGGCGAGACAAGTTGAAATACAATTAAACAGTGCTTATATTCCAAACTAATGTTTTTTCTGTGAAAATTTTGGCTCAAATAAGTGACTCTGCCATGAAGAAGAGACCAAAGATATAGTTCAGTACAGATCATACAGGACAAATAAGAATAGACTACTTTTTAAAAAGTAAGTCACATTCTTTAAACATAAGGTAAAGAGTATGCACTGTATGTGACTTTTAGTTGTCTCATTAAAATAAGGTGCTAAGATACAATCTAAGGAGTAACTAAACTTCATGAGAACTGCAAACAGTCTGAGATTTGTAATTTTATGAATATTCACAGAGGACTTGAGACTCCTGGGTCAGAGACAAAGGAGAGTTTATTAGTCATAGCAATAGAAGCCGAATTTTTTGCACTCAGCATTTTTTGCACTCATTCTGTGAGCTCTATTTCCAAATAGCAAAATGAAGAGGACCAGATGGCACCTGCGTACACAATAGGTTTCATTACAGGAGAAAAACTCAGAGTTTAGGGAATCCAGATACTTTATAATGGCATGCCCACCCTTTGCTCCACAGGGTGATACTATCTCTATCTTCCAAGGCTGTAATAAAATCTTCTCTTGGTTCCAGGGGGAGATTTTTACCTCCATCATTCAAGCATGTTCATTATACAAATATCCTTGAAAAGATAGTCTAGAACAAAAGGCAGTCACTGCCACTGTTCACTAGCTATACAGAAACACGAGAGATCCTTTGTGTTTATTTTCAGAAACGCAAAGAATTGTCTAAAAAAATCCTAAAAGAAGGCCTTTCTATGTTTACATTTCACACAACATAAAAACATAAAGTTCATATTTTATATAGTCAGTGTTTTTAGATACTTAAGAAGAACGTAAATATCAGCGTTTTACTTTCATATGGTTTTTAATGTTGGCTAGACTCATCCTTCGAGTTTATGTCTTGAGTCTTTTGGGAGGACAGAACTATATCCCAGAACTATGAAGATTTTCTAGGTTTTACAAATGTTCTAAGTTTTCTTTTAATTTGTTTTATGCCAATTCAGTCTGTTTTGGAATTTTAGTTTCATATCCTCACTATGAAGAGATCATTTTCCCTTCTGTTTCTCTGTCGTTGTTACTGATTGATTCAACCATGTCTTTGCGTTTTGTGCCCAGAGGAGACTTTCATCTGTCATGATAAATACCCAATTAGGCCATGGTTATTGTCTTCCTGCTATTACTTTTTCCCCTGATGCACCACTAAAGTCGCAGTAATTGTTTAATGGGCCAACACTCATTTTTTGATAACACAAGACCTCTGTACTTCCAGATTCCTGTGAATGTCTGTGAAGGTTCTTTCATTTGGCTTCTGCTGTGGAACTGACACTCTGTGAGATTAATGGGCTGACCTAATTGAGGCCACTAATGAGCTACTCTTCTCTCTTGAAAGAACATTTTGTCCAATTTCTTATACATACATTGTACAGCATTCAGGAAGGTTCATTTTTCTAGCTTTTTTGATTTGTGGTAACACTAAGTGTCCTGGGAATTAATAAAACCTTCATCATTGACACACACATGTGTCACCTGCCTGGCCTCTGTAGGCATATGAATTTGAGACCCACTATTTAAAAGATAGTAATGAGAAAAAGATGGAAAATTGCTAACCAGTAGTTTTTGATCTATTGATTTTAGTAGATATGAAACCAAATCTTGGTTAACAGCAGCTGTTCTTCTCTTATTAAGAACTGGGTTAAAAGTAATAAATTTAACAGGTGCAAAGATTAGCATGAAAAACCTGATACATTTTACTTGACAAATCAAAAATAATTTTCTAGTATTCTAATGGATCAGGAAAGATTACAAAGTAGGATGTTATGATTCTTTCATTTTAATAGTTTGTAACCTATGAAGAGAGAAAAGGGAATAGAGGCATGAAAAGTAATACAGGAAATAAGACAAAATAAAGTGGATAGTATTAAAAGAAAACATATGTCATAGGGAATAGCAGAAAGTGATCGGTTACCAGTGGCGTGGATTTAAAAGTGTTCTCAGTGTTCATAAGAGAAAGAGGGCTTCAGGCTGCAGGTGACGAGGGAAAGCTCTGTCTGAGCTATGCATGGCAGCTGGCTGTCTATTAATGTTGAGAATGTATCCCAAATAAGAAGACAGTGAAAGAGTGAAAAACCACAGTGATTGTCTTCATTGAATATTTTTCCTGGATACCCGGAATTTAAATAAGAACCTGGATACATTTTGGAATTACTGCCAATTTTAGTCAAGAAAGAGAGAAAGTAATTATATGAAAACTAACCATTATTCAAGCAGTCCAGAAAATATTTAGAATGTCAGATATATACATGCAAACTCATTCACATAAAAGAGTAGTTTTAGAAATCCAATGCTTAATGCTGAAACTAATATAGGAAAAATTAATTACAGCATTGAAGAAATAGGAGAGCAGAGATTATTAGTAACAGTAATCCTAGAGTTGAAGCATGAAAGACTTAGAGTAACTTTGAGGCAAGAGATGAGATACTACGACCATCAGTGAGATTCCATAACAGTGGTTCTTAATCATTTTTTTTTTTTTGCAAATATGCCTTTAGGATATTCTAATGAAAGCTTTTGGTTCTTCTCTCTTTTTCCACATCTCCAAGTTCAGGCACACAATATTTTAAAGCAATTTGAGATGTTTATGTGCACCCTGAAGCTCATGCACATACTCAAAATAAGGAAGCTTGCTCATAAAGATCTGTTAAGCCACCATCTATCTCCACAGAGCTGTGGGTTGGTGATTATATGTCAGCAGTCCTGAGTCCTGCTCCACAAAGTTAGAGATGGGGGTGGGAACAGGTGGTAAACACTTTGGTCAGATTCTATTTATGAAAAAATTTATTGTTACACTATTTACAGACTTATTCTATCTTCTACACAAGAGGAAAGGAATGTTTGTGAGGCAGCGCCATTAAAAATGCCACCCTTGAGTTATGCCTTTATTTCTCATGCCCAAAATTTGCCTAATGTAGTTTGCACTCATTTCTGTAATTATTTAAATCTTTAATAACTGTTGAAGAGAATGAGCAGCATGTGACTTCACATTTTTACTATTGATATGAGGACGATACTCATATCGAGATATTCTATTTGAATAATCTTGGCTTCACTGCTGGCCAAACCCAGACTGATTCTTTATATTGCTAATAACAACTCTACTTGGCATGTGTTCTGGAGCCTTCTGTCTCTCTATCCCGTTGAGCATTCTGTTTGTACTCCTCTTTCTATGTTTTGGCCACTTGATTTCAGACCACACAATGCAAAAAGCTCTCAATGAACTTGCTCAGGGGAGATCTTGAGCCTAGGTTTCTGTGATGCTAATTAAAATAAACTTTTGTCTTCTTTTAATTATTTAGTTTGACATCTGTAAATTTATTAGACATATAAGTAACCACTAAATGTCAGAAGACACTGGTCTAAACATTCACAATACAGAGATGAATAGCCAGAACTTTGAAGAAGTTCTCAGCCTAGGGAAGAAGACACAATTAGCAGAAATTACAATACAATGGGATGGAAGTATTTACAGATACATAGATGCACAGAAACTGGCAAGAAGTTTCCAGCCTAGTGTTCATTCCACCAAACACAGCAATTCTTTCTCGACCTTTTCTTAAGATTGGAACTAGTTGCTGTGACATCAATTTTTCAAGTCGCGCATTCCCAATGTAGAAATAACAGAGTAAAATCTCAACCACCAAGGAAGGAGGAAGAGTTCAAGGGTAGCACAGCTGGGCATATGTACAGATGCTTTTTGGTTTTGCCAGTCCAACATTCCTTGTCCATTCTTTTGGTAACAGACTTTTCCTTTCGTGAGGGTATTTTAAGCAATCAGGGTGGACTGACCTTGTCCTCCCACCATCGGTGAGGGCATATGACCCAATTCGAACCAAACAGAATCTTGCCTTGTGTTTTCTGCCAGAGCTATCAGAACAAAATCTCTATCGTCCCTGAAGTTACTAAATAATTAATGTGTGAGCCTAAAGCTAAAAGGAGATCTTAAACAGGTCTCCTTTGCCACTGTGGAGAGAGCCTGCCCAAGAACGACATCAACACAGATGAAGCAGAGCTGAAAGCTAAAAGACAAAGATGTGTAGACTTGATGACAATGTTTGAACCCTAAGATCCAGCCATACCTGAATTGCTGCATCTTTTTGGCTTTCCACTTCTATGAGTTAATAAACTCTTTTCTTTGCTTAAGCTGACGGAAATCAGGTTTTGTTTACTTGCAAATGAGAGAGAGTTACTAACACAATCTGAAAGGTAGTTGTGAATCTTCGATTGTTTTCTTCTTCCAGAAATTTAGACTAAAAAGAAAGCTGAAATGGTCCTGCTCAGCACTGCAGCTGTAATGAAAGAGAAATTACCAACCCAATCAAAAAGTCATTACTAGTTTTACAATGTGGCTTTCTTTCTTAATTTAGTCATTTTCTTCTCCTTCATCTTGTCTACCTACTATATGAACCCTATATTGAATTGAGCATGCATTGACTCTGTCGTGAGCAGACAGAGAATCCTGCTGCAGTCAATGTTAACAAGACTGAATCTGTGTGCAGCACACAGTTCACTTCAATCTGATGTGTTGTTTCACATCTTTGACTTAGTGGCGAAGGAAGAAGGTATGACTTCATACTATTGGGTGTGCAGACACAGATTTGGGAAGTTGAAGATTGAATTGAAAGAGAATTTGGTTTTCACAGAATTAAGTGGAAATACTTTGTTGTAAACGACAAGGCTTCCTCACCACCAAAACTGCTTCATACCGATGACTACTTTTAAATGCAATACTTTCTGTACTATGTGGAGGCAAATACACTGAAATAAATATCTTGGTGTATTTTTAAAAACATATATGAAAAAAGGAAATCTCTTGTGTCTCTAGGAATGGTATTGAAAGGAAGTTTAACAATATTTCTTTGAACACTCAATTGAATGTTAGGAAAAAAATAGAAACTTGTTAAACAACAATAAAGTCAATAAATTAAAAAAATCAATATACAAAATTATTGTCCAGAACTATGTACCAAAGTTATTCAACCCTTAAATTGACAAAGCGAAAAGTACCTGAGTGCAATAGCAAATAAAGGAGGATGAACAAAAGACACACTTGAGTGTTGTAGTACAGGATGGCCCAGAGGACAAACCATTCACCAAGCCCAAGAATGCACTGGCCAGAGAGGCACTGGCAACATCAGTTGTGGCTCTTCAGGGACTGACAGTACAAGAAAATTCAGAGCTTCGCTTATTAATGACAATGGGCATGATAGAGCCCCAAACCAAGAGAGGCTGGGTAGTGGCTTTAACTGCCCCAGTCTGGGGTGCTGTAATGACTGGCAAGATCAGCGAGGCACCCACGCAAGCTTGACCTCCAGAGAAATGTGGAAATGGTTCGTAGAATACAGCCTCCCGAGAAGAGATGGATGGGTCACCAACAAGGATATTGTTTAACATATATAATCAAAAGAAAACCAGAATGGATGAACAGGAGGCTAAGGGCAGCTGCCCTTACATTAAAAAATCACCATCCTTTGCCCAGTTTTCAGGCCAGAACCATTGATCAAAAAGGTCGGTTGATCCATAGGAGGAAGGGTCTCACAACACCATGGCGTGTATACATGATAATCCACACCCTTTCACAAACATAGTAAAACATATTAATTATATTTATTCCTACATTCCTCTTTTCTGTTGATAAATTCCATAAGGAATCTGAGGAGAAGGTTAAGAGTCTCTAAAACTGGCTATACACTAACGATTAAGTATTCTGAATTCCAAAAGTTTGAACAAGGCTCACTACCTCCTCTACAAATTTTTCCCATTTCTCCTAGAGCCAGAGATTCTATTAGAGCCTTAGAAATAGCCCAAGGTCTCACCTAGCCCTCCTTAGTAAATACAAAAACCATGCTCTGAGATACCTGAAAGCGATACAAGTAGATCTACCGTTTGATCCAGCAATCCCACTACTGGGCATCTACCCAAAAGAACAAAAGACACTCTATAAAAAAGACACCTGCACTCAAATGTTTATAGTAGCACAATTCACAATTGCAAAGTTGTGGAAACAACCCAAGTGCCCATTAATACATGAGTGGATTAATAAAATGTGGTATATGTATACCATGGAGTATTATTCAGCTGTAAGAAACAATGGTGATATAGCACCTCTTGTATTTTCCTGCATGGAGCTGAAACCCGTTCTACTAAGTGAAGTATCCCAAGAATGGATAGACAGGCACCACATGTACTCACCAGCAAATTGGTATTAGCTGATCAACACCTAAGTTAACACATAGGAACAACATTTATCAGGTGTGGGGCATACGGGAGGGGGGAAGAAGGGATGGGTCTATACACACATAATGTGTGCGATGCGTACTATCTGGGGGAAGGTCATGCTTGAAGCTCTGATTCGAGGTGGGAGGAGGGGCAAGGGCAATATACGTAACCTTAACATTTGTACCCCCATAATATGCTGAAATAATAAAAAAAAATGTTCTGATGATTCTACTGCCTATACTTCTCATAATCTCTCCATTTCACTCCATGCCATCTGCCATGGGCCATCATCATCTTCTTCCACTCTGTCCCCCCTCATCCAATTTTCTACACATAATCTTTAAAACATAACTGATATCAATTTCACCTCTTCATGCAAACCTTCCAGTGGTTGCCAAATGCATCAGAATAAAACTGGAACTCCTCAGACACCTCTGAGGAGCCCACACGATCCACCTCTACCGACTATTCAGACTCATGTATTACCAATTTCCTCTTCAGTTTCTTCAATGCCACACGCATCTTCTTCTTGAAGAAATTCAGAAGCACCAAGCTTGTTTCCATCTTCAAGACTTTTAGTGCCTTCGTTATCTCTCTGGAATGTCTTTGCCTCTTTTCTTCATATGCCTGTCTCATTCTTGCTATTCAGGTATCATTTTAAATATAACCTCTTTTCTATCCAACCAATCTCACATACCCTCTAGTCACTTCCTGTCACTATCCCAAAGCAATGACCACTACTTGAGTAATCTATTTATTTACTTACTTGGTATGCTTATTATCTGTCTTACCCTCACTGAAATATGAACTCCAGCAGGGTAGAAAATTGTCTTCTCATTCAACACTGTATGACAGAGCACACTGCCCCAGCACATGGCAAATTCTCAGTGCATGTTTATTGAAAGTCCTTGAACTAATGCATGGGTATTTCCAGCTATCTCTTGCATTCCATTGCTAGCTATATATGTCTTCTGTAATGGTCACTTGTGGACATGATTACTAAAGCTCACTTCTCTTCAGACTTATATATATATATAAGAATAACTAAATAATGGAAGATGAGAAAGGAAATTGGAAATGGTGTTGCAATTCCAGCTTATATTTAAATAGATGGTTGTATTATGATATTAAATAAAACTTCCTTATATATTTGGAAAATTAATAAGATAGACATATTTCATTAAAAATGTAAGTTTCTTGAGTTACAAAAGAGTTCCCTACAAAAGAGTTCCCACATACTTATTAGAAATTTTTCAAGACTAACCTCACAGGCCTTGACACAATAAACAGAACTGGCTATTTATTTTTATGTATATTTAAAAATATCAGCATAATTGAACACATTTAAATAGTTTCTATAATATCCCCCTCCTCAGAGGAGGGTAAATAGTAACATAGGATTATGTTAAGTCAAATTAAACTCTTGTGTTTATTAGAAATTTTAAGAATGTTTATTGGCATGTTCATTCTTATGCTTGAATAAAGTATTACTTGATTTTTAAAAAATTATAGCATGAGTATTGCTAGAGTAAGTACTTAAGTTAAAAATTTAACGTATGTCTTTAAAATTTTTACAATCTGTGTATTTCAAGTGTATAACAAAAAGGCTTATAACATTTTTGGCTTTGTGTATGATAAAGTAACTGCTTTTTTGATTCTTAGAATGGCAAGAAACAACTTATACCAATATTTAGCTTCAAGGGTATCAGGCAATCATAAATTCCCCCTTGATTTCCTTTTACTAGATATCTACTGCCTAAACAGGTGATTTTCCAGCCAACTGAAACTTATACATTTAAGTATTTTACTTTATAATTTTACTAATTGGGATATAAAAAATTTATGAATGCTTCAATACTTTCCTTCTTTCTTCCATCTTAAGGAGAGAACACGTATCCCCAATTTTTTCAGTTTTCTCAAGAAAGCATTTCCCTAAGTACTTCCAGCATCTTTCCCAATGCTTTACTATTTATTCCATGTGGATTTGGAGTGCATTACCTATTTAGTGGGTGTCAATGTTTCTCAACTGAATGAAGCTGATCTTTGAAAAGGACCTAAGAATGAGATAGTTGGCTATTCCTGTCCTCTCCATCACAGAGAAGTGAAAGGCAATGGTTTGGTATAACTACATCTGCTATTTCCCACAGAAAGCCTGTACCAGATAGAAATATGACATCTGCTTATCTAGCAGAGTTTACCCATGTCCTCCAATATAGTGATATCAGTATTATAGATGGTACTTACATTTCCACCCACCTAACTCCTTTGCCAGTCTCTCAGTTGGTTCTGCATCTGGGGTAGGGTAGGAGTAATATTGATTTGATCCTATTAAAACACATTACCCAGGAACATTGGGAAATGGATAAGGAGTGAAATTTGGGGAGGCAAAATAATGTGCAACACTTGAGGCTTTTCATGTGATAAATCTAGAATATGAGGCTTTGCAACTTAGGTTTTCACAAGTATGAACCATGAAAGCTCTTGATCTTGGCATATACAGCAGCTTATATTGGTCCATGCAGTCAGTTATTAAAATGGTGTGGTTTTCTTTTTAACTGACACAGTTTGAAAGGACTGCTTTAGGATTGATTTTAGCAGTCACTGGTCACTTATGATTTTGACTTTGGGGGATGACTGCAACTTATCATGACTTAGTTCATATCAGTGGCTATTTATAAGCAGACAAATGGCTGTTTTGATGCAGCACCAGGCTCTTTAGAAGCAGATGCCACTAATGGAAATATTTCATCATAGAAAAAAAGAGAGTCTAATATATGAACTTTTAAAAATTTTAATGAGTTCGAATATTTTCTTTCTGCATTTTACTGTTTCTCAGCCAAGTCTGGAGGGTGGGAGACCAGGAACTTTAATACTGAGAGTTGAGTGCTCCAATCACTAGAAGGGCCTAGGCTCAACGCACTGAAAAATAATGATGGTTCTTGGATTCATAAGATAATACAAGTTGCAGAGCAAACCACTATGATGAAGTCTATAGACACGGCAAGAGGAAAAGTAACAGCCAAGATTTGTTTACTCAAAGCAAAAGCTACTGGAGCTATAAACTGGTAGGACACTATTATGGTGGCTTAGACAAGGTGCTGGAGGCTGAATGTAGACTAACATGAGAATGAGTGATTCCTGGGGTCTAGGGTCTTAGAGGATTTCTCATACTTTTGTGGGTTTTGTCTCCAGGAACCACACCAGATTCTCACATTGAAGAGTCAAAACAGATTCCTCTTGGCAACAGAGGAGAAAAGTAACTGTTGTGAACTGCACTAAGGACAGTCTCCATAAAGAAGTCCTACTGTACAACTCAGCCATGTAACAAAAACACTTGTACCCCCCTTAATATTTTGAAATTTATAAAACAAAGTCCTACTGTATTAACCATGTCTTTTATTTTCTGTATTGTGATGCTGTGACATCTTGGGGTCTTGCTGACCCTCAGGGGACTATCTTCCCAAAGTTATTCTCTTCCAAGAGACGATTAACAACTCACCTCAGAGTGCACTTTTCAAATGCCAACCAACCCACCCAGAACCCAACTACCTCCTTTATCAGGCTCTCACACTTTCCACCACTATCTACCTGCTCTGATCACTCTAGGGCCAGGTATGAGACAACTAGGGACAGCCTCTATGCCCCAGAGCCCACTGAAATTATTCAAACTAGCCAATCCTAAGCTTGCTTACCCTGCCTCACCCATTTCTTCCCTCAAAACCATAGTCAAAGCTCTTTCTTGCCACTCCTCCCTCTGCTTCTGCTTCCTGATGGACCACAACATTTTCCCTTCTAATCCCCCACCCCATGATGTTCATGCCTTCTGTTCTTGGGACCTATGAGAATCCAATAGCAATTATCTCTTGATCTGTTGGCCTAACTATACCTCAGATTTTTCATTAGTACACTATATTTTAGAACACCTAATTTGCATGGGGAAAAACTTTACCAGAACCTATCCCACCTACCACAAAGAGCAGTTACCCAACTCTAGCCTCCCTGTGTGGGTGAATAAGGGGTATAAGCCAAGAAACATTTATAAAGGTCATAGCTCAGGAACACAGACCAACTAAAAGATTGAACTTTAGTCATAATATAATAGAATACTAGAACACTTCCCCTCCCAGAAATTTACCACCACATTAACAGGGATCCTGCATAATAACCAGGGATTATAGCTCAAAGAGCTTCAAGATACAGACTCTACTTAAGGAGGAGATTTTGGGGAAGTGCAAAAAATAAAACAAAACTGGGGAAGAAAAAATTCAAAACTAGAAGAATTTAAACTTTTGGCACCTTCAGCTATTGGAAACATTAAACAAGCCCAATTCCTAGCTATATTAACATAAAACCTCACAGTAAAGGACAAGTTACCTTAGTTCTTATTACCAAATATATCATGTCTGACTTTCAACAAAAATTTGTAAAGCATGTTAAAAGGCAAGAAAAAATGTAGGATAAAGTTACAAAACTAGCATCAGAATCAGACTAATATATAACATGTATTTTGGGATTATCAAATATAGAAATTAGAAATACCTATAAATAACATATTCAGAGGTCTAATGGAGAAAATAGACAGAATATAAACCATATGGGTAATAAATAGAAACTTTAAGGAAAAAGCAAAAGAAAATTCTAAAAATAAAAAACACCATAGTAGAATAAAAACTGGCTCTCACTGGCTCCTCAGTAGACTGGACACAGCTAAGGAAAGAATCAGTGAGCTTAAAGATACATCAGTAAAACTTCCAAATCTGAAAGGCAAAGGAAAAAATGAAAAAGAAAAAAACAAAACCAGAACAGAACATGGTACAATTTTAAAAGGTGTATATACATATAATGGAAATACCACAAGGAGAAGAAAGAGAGGAAGAAGCAGAAGAAATATTTGGTGCAGTGCACACTGTTTTGGGGATGGACATGTTTGAAGCTCTGACTCAGGCAGGGGAAAGGCAATATATGTAACCTAAACATTTGTACCCCCATAATATGCTGAAATAAGAAAAATAAAAAAAATTGAAAAAAAGAAGTAGAAGAAATATTTGAAATAATAATGGCTGATAACATTTTAAAACTAATACCAGGCACCAAACTGCAGATTCAGAAATCTCAGAGCATGATTAATAGTAGCAAAAAAGATTCACACTGCAGAAAACAAAAGGCAAAAATATCTTGTAAGAAACAATCTTGAATAAAACACAACCTTACCTGTAGAAGAATAAGAATAAGAATTATAGACTTTTCCTTAGAAATTATGCAAGCAAGAAGAAAGTAAGGTTAAATATTTAAAATGTTGGGGAAAAAAAGAAGCACCAACCTCAGATTATATAATCAGTGAACTTATCTTCAAAAGTAAAATAGAAAGAGTTTCTCAAGCAAACAAAAATGAAAGCAACTCAATACCAGAAGACCTATACTGCCAAAATTGTTAACAAAAGTTCTTTAAGGAGAAAGAAGATTATATAAGTCCAAAACTTGGATCCATGTAAAGAAAGAAAGACTGTCAGAGAAAGAATAAATGGAAGTAAAATAAAAAATTTTATTTTTCCTATTTTTGATTAATTGGAAGGATAATTGTTTGTTTAAAGTAATAGTAGTAACAACATGTAGGGTAATTTTAGCATATGGATAAGTGAAATGAATGACAGCAATGTCATAAAGAATGAGAGGTATAAGGTACCTATACAACTTGTTTTTATCATTTTAATGTCCCTATTTTAATAGTAAGGCTGAAATAATTTTTTCAAACCATTTTATTTAAGAAATTTAAATTATTTATTCATTTATTTTTATTATTTATATATTTATTTATTATTATTATTTAAATCCTTAAATAAGAATTCCATTATTTTTCAACCAGTATAGTGCATTTGAAGGTAAAATTACATTAGTTATCAATGTACATTGCAAATTTTAGAGCAAACACTAAAAAATGTGGAAAAAAATCATGATTGATTGATATATTAAAAGAATAGACAACATAAAGTCATATAAAACCCTCAATTAAAACCACAAAAGGCAGAAAAAGAAGATAAAAAATAACAAGCACAATGACTAGAAAATAGTTAAGAATATGGTATATATTAATTAATCCAGCTGTATCAATCATTACTTTAAATGTGAATGGTCTAATACACCAATGAAAAGGCAACGATAGAAAAAGCAAGACCCAATTTTATGGTGTCTACAAGAAAACTGCCTAAATATAAAGACTCAGATAGCTTAAAAGTAAAGAGATGGAGAAAGATTTGCCATGTTAACACTAATCAAAAAATACCTGGAATACCTGTACTGGTTTCAGACAAAACCAAGTGCAGAGAAAGGAAAATTATCAGAGATGAAGGGGGAACATTACAAAATGATAAAGGGCTCAATTCTCCAAGAAGGCATAATCCTTATGATATATGGATTTAGCAAGAGGGCATCAAAATACCTAAGACAAAAGCTGATAAAATTGCAAGGAGAATTAGCGAAATACAGTATATAATTGATGATTTCAATACTCCTTATTCAGTAATTGAATAGATCAAAAAGTTGGAAAAACACTAAGGATGAAGTTGACCTGATTAACACTATCTACCTGCTTGATCTAATTGACATTTATAGAACAATCCATCCCCAAAAAAGTAGAATATACATTCTTTTCAAGCTCACGTGGAACATTCACAAAAATAGATCACATTCTGGGCCATATATTACTGGAACTAAAGAAGGATAGAAATATTGGATCAGACACCCCAAATTCTGCACTTCATTTATTTTTCTGAAATCAGATTAGGCCCTTAACAATTAGAAGATCACATGATCCTCAATTGGCTTTAGATTTATTAATGCAAAAGCTCTGGCCAAAGTTCTAGATCTAGAAGCCCAATCTTAGAGGTCTGTCTAGAAGCCCAATCTTAGAGGTCTGTTTTATTAATAAACAAATGAAAAACAATGGGGTCCTTATTTAAGGATTTTTCTATTAACATGGATCAAAGCAGAGAAAAATACTGCTAGGAAAGTAATTTAAAATGGTACAGCCATGAAATAATCCTCTACAAATCAAGGTTACACAAGAATTTAAATAATTTAAATTTCTTAAATAAAATCATTTGGAAAATTTATTTCAGTCCTACTATTAAAATAGAGGCATTAAATGATAAAAACAAAATAAGTGAAGTCAGATACTTATTAAACCCATGGAAGAAGGAAATTGTCTTTCTTGTTATCTATTCAAAGAGATATATATTTGGTAAAAAGAGATACACCTGACTCTAATTTCTCTCAAAGCAGGCATTAGAAAAGGGACAAATGTTTTAGTCAATAGGAAATCAGAAAATGTAACGGTACCTAAATAAATCTAGTAGAAGAAAGAAATCAAGATCTCACAGAGCAGACTAAAATTATTCACTCAGCAGAAGCCAGAATGCAGGAAAATATTAAGACCAGCTGCTCTAAAGTTGCATATTTAAACCTTAGTAAGAGCTACGGGGAAACTACCTTTTGCAAGTAGAGAAAACTTAGTAAATTAGTTACATTATTGAGGAAATTTGAGATCTGGAAAGTCAGGTAAAATTTCTAATGAGTTCCAGGCGAATTTCAAAAAGATGCATCAGATGTTGGTGGAGACACAAGTGTCACCTTTGTCCTGAGAGCCTGTGTCTAAGGAATGTCAAATGGGAAAAAAAGTACCAAAACGATGAGACATGTTCATGCAAAGCCAGTCCTCTGGTAGATGTTGTTCTGAAGGAAAGTGTGTCCTGGGAAACCCACTAAATGAAGTAAAAGTGGACACAGGTTTGCTCGGCATGCCTGTAACTCACTAGTTTCACGTCAGGATGAAACCTGGAAGTGTATGTTAGAACAACAAATGATTGGGCTCAAAAGCAGAAGAAAGTAACAAGGACGAGGAACACCAACATGACATGAAGTAGAGTCGGAAAAAGACAAAAGTAAGAAATTAACATCTTACAAACTCTGACAGGTGTTCGGGGAAAGAGAAGGGTAATGCTATGGTGAATAGAGTACTTGGCTAAGCTTCTGAGCATCACAAAGCTCCCTAGGCAAAACTTTTCAAGAGCAGCTTCTCAAGAATGTTTGAAAGGATGCTAAATGAAGGAATGTAGGAGAAACCTAACTAAGGTTCCAGAAATGCCTAATGATAATATATAGTAGAGCTCTATCATCAGAAGAACTCAGACCTCATTCATCCAAAGGGTGCCCAGAAATATAGGTAACAAAAGAGAAATGGAAATTTAAAAGATTTTAACATTTTGGGTGAGAAGGAAATGCAACCAAAATAAGACCTGGTGGGATGCCATTAATATAAGCATCTAAACTTTGCAATAAGAAAAGAGTATCCCCAACGCCACTTTTTCAGACAGAGGGGAAAAGTACATAAGTGGACCACTTCCCCCCACTCAACCCCACCCCAGATATTTTCAAACTTCTGCACCAAAATATCTCTGGTTGAGAATTTTTAAGTTCACAAGTCAGAGACTTTGGTCTAGATTGACTATTCTCTTTGCAATACAGAAACCTTGACTTTTTCCTTCATGTGTCTTCCTTCTCTCGGGTAATATTTCATCTTTAATAAGGTCTTTGGCAACACTTAAGTGCTGAGTTCTAGGATCATAATTTGGACTAGGAAAACTGGGTTAGTGGTGGGAGTTCATTGCGTTTAAATTTCAGAGGTATGAGGGGCAGCAGTATGAAAATCTCATGTATCCTATTAACTTTTGAGGTCTTTAAAATTGAAGCATGTGAGAAATTTGCATTAAAGTAATGCAGCTTTTGAGGCCCTGAAAAAACAGCAGGAGCTGAAAAGCTTCTGAAGAATTCCAAGTGTTGAGAACGCTTCTGACTGAGTCTGAACAAAATATGAAATTTGTAAGGGTATGAATTTCTCTGGACTTTGAGATTTTTAACTCACATGTGTTAAGAAGATTAGATTGTGGGTTATAAATTATTTGGATACAGGACTTTAACCTCAAAGGAATTTAATCTTTGTTAATTTCTCCCTGAATTTTGATAATAAAAGTGGACTCAAATTAAACTGTGGACTATCTCTAGATTGTTGGATTTTATATATGTTGATTTTTAATCTCAGTACAGTATTTCGGATAGGCTTTCTTAGTAAGTCTGTCTTTTGTCATAGCAGTGTCTTAAAACTAACGCAATTGTGTACTGTTTTGATACATGTTAGGGCTTTCTTGGGATAAATCTAAATAGCCAGTAGTGGACTCAATAAAATCTAAAATGAAAAATCTGTTGGTATTAAGCATATAAAGGTGGAACTAGGCTGGGCTGTACTGACACATTGCTGCTTTTGCTGATTGGTGAGTTTGGTAAAAGAAAGTAAGCGTTTGTGCCTCAGCCCTGTTTTCTCCTTCTTTGGGATTCATCTCCTAAAGAAAGAATATTCTGAGCTCTTCCATAATGTGAGCTCTACAGGTCAGATCCAGTTCCTATCCAACTGCCCGGAGGTTTAAGTTAGCAACCCTATCTACTTATGGGTGCCTACTAGCAATGAATTTCCATCCAGCTCAAAGCTATACCATTCAGTATAAAACTTGTAATAATGTTACTATAATATTTTGGCTTATGTATGAATAGTGTGACTATAAGTTGATTTGAAACTAGAGGAAAAGGGTTGCTATTTATTAGCCCTCTAAACTCCAATAATGTGGAATATAATTTGTCTTTTTCTGATGATTTCAGGAAAATAATTTTGTTATGTTGATCAGTTGGTAATAGTTTTTGCTACAAGTAACAGAAAATCCAACTCAATAGTTTAAATAAATATAGGTTTATTTTTCTTGTGTAATAATACTATAGAGGTATGTGACACTTGGCAATGATTGAACAGCTCCAAGCTATGAGAGATGATGTCTCAGGGATCTAAGTTTACCTCCCTTGCAAGGTCACAAGATGTCACCCCAGCTCCAGACATCATAATCATGTTTATGACATTAAAAATGCAAGAGGAGAGATACTTCTATTTCTTTTATCAGGAATACAAATATCTTCCCAGAAATTTTCCAACATAGATTTCTTTATTTCCCTGGGCCTGAGTTGTGTCACATGGTCACTTCTCACTGTCAGGAATGCTGGGAAAATGAGTAATTCTAGTCTTTATGGTAGAAGGTATCAAATGTGATAGGCACAGATAATGCCTATCGTAACAGCCAACACAGAGAGTCAATCATAATATTGGCAGTGATGCCTTCAGAGGTTCTTGACTAGGTAAAGTTTTTTTTTCTTCATTTTGGTAAAGATTTATTGTAGACTGTGATATTCTATGTTTTTTTTTTAATTTTCTTTGTGCGTTCTTCCCATCTGTTTTTAATCTACTGCCTTACTTTCCAGAACTATATAGCTTGGTGGTGATTCTTTTATGGGGAAAAAAAGTTCATGAGCTTTGTGATAGTTTTTCCTCATTTTGATGGTTTATTTTTTCCTTTATTCTGGTTTCACATATCTGTCCCGGGTCATTAATGTTACTGGATGTCTGACTTAAGATAAACAGAATTACATCCGAAATTCAAAAAAAGTCCCATTTTAAATTTTCTTCCAGTTGTTTGGTTGTATTTTGGGTTTTACAAAAGAAGAATCTTGGGATGTTCAAGATTTGGATTATTTAAATTCTGATAATACTTGATGAAGGCTATTCAAAATGTGGTTTCCGTTTTATTTTGTGTTGCCCTTCTTGTGACATTGTCACCACTGTCTTTTTATCATCCTTTGAAGCTTAGTCAACTAGAAGAAGGTGCTACCCCTACAAATTTAATTCAAATGTTTAGTCAGTTTTGAATTTCATCCAGACTGACATGGGCTTCACAATAGATTTAATTCTTGCTTTTCATAAAAACTTAAAAGCATGTCTGTTAGGAATTTTGCCCCTTTCAACTCTGAAGTATTTTATTAATAGAACGGTATTACATTATGATGTAATGTCTGTTGACTTTGCAGAGATTTTTCTGAAATGTCTTGCTCTGGATTAGCATTGGCAAAACTTGTTAAATCTGAGTGAGTTTGTTTATAGTATTAACTGTTATAACTCCACTTTTTGTAAGCTTTCTGCTTTGGTGAAAAAAAGTATGTCATATATGGAATCTAACACAAATTGCATAGACAAAGATTTTAGGTCAGTCCAGAAAAAGAAATAATAAGAGAATTTAGCTTTTAAAATAATAGCTAAGTAAAAATCTAGTATAAATAAAATAGGTTGCTTTTCACGTATGCATGCATGCATTTTTCACTTAACCATTAATTTTCAAGTTTTCTACATGTTTCTTACCCAGGAAGCACAAAGTGCAAAAGAAACATACCAATAATAAGCAGTCCTTGGCAAAAATACTGCACGTCACTTTGGCGCAAGCTTGCTGCCAGGATAATTAGTGCAGAATCTGCCTCTCATTATGGATACAAGACAGGCCTTTTGCTCTGTGTGTGCACCGACTGCATCCCACCACCAGGCTAGACAAGCACACAGAACAGGGCTGGCAGTGACGCTTAGGCTCTTGCTGTCTCAACTTGCTGTTTGGAACCAAGGCTGCCAGACCACTGCTAACATTGATTGGCATTCACACTTCATTTGAGTGGGTTTGCAATTGGACGAGGTCTTCATTTTCACCTTTCTTGCTGTTTCCTGAGGAAAATGAGCAATTCAGTGAGGCTGGTGTGTTTTTCAATTCTAGGATTGTTCAGTGACCCCTGTTTCCTTATAAAAAAAAGGTCTGCATATTTGAAGCATATTAGATAAAAGGGAGTTATATTCAACTCCTGCATTTTTCAAATAGATTTTCTTCTTTTATTATTTTTTCTTTCCTTACTTAGCTTAGGAGCTGTGTGAATGGTTACTAACTGATAGCATTAGATACATAAACTTATCATTAATCTACAGAAGAAAGGCAAACTTAAACTGGAGGAAATGACTGTACATCACTTTTTGGGAAGTTTGAACAGACTTAAAAGAGGTCACTGGGGCAAAGTTATAGACCCACCTTTGCCTGGATATGATTCTTTCCACATAGATAGAACAATCTGTATTTCTATAAGGACCTGGCATTGGTCAGTGGATTTTAGAAATGTTACACTGCACTCAATTCACTCCAAAGCCATGAAGCATCTTTCAAACATTAACATAAAAGTGCTGTTGATATTCATTTGGTTTTCAAAAAAGCTAAAACTTATGTTCATATTGTCAGATTGGATCAGAATTCTGAATCCTTCTATACCAATCTTAGGCAATATAAACAACACACACATATGCATATACATATATGTATGCATATACAAACATATATATATATATATATATATATATATATATATATATTCCCCATGGAAAGAATCAGGGCAAAATGAAGCTACAAAGAAAATTGACCTGAATTTCCATATCGGTTAACTCTCTGGCACAAACTATCTTGACAATTAGTTAATTCTACACTTTATTTCTGCAGTGTTCTCCTCCAAAATTGTGTAGGATCAAAAGACTATTTGAAAATTTAATAGCTTATTTCAGTTATGAAATGAAATCAGATCTTGTGATTACAGCAAAGACAGATTCTTTTATGTTTTTTTTTTATTACCGCATATTATGGGGGTATAAATGTTTAGGTCACATATATTGCCTCTGCCCTACCCAAGTAAGAGCTTCAAACAGTCCATCCCCCAGACGGTGCGCCGCACCACACCCATTAGGTGTGTATATACCCATTCCCCCTCCCCCTCCCACCTGCGCGACACTCGACGGATGTTACTACTATATGTGCACTTAAGTGTTGATCAGTTAATACCAATCTGATGGTATTACAGGGGAGCTATGGTTTGGGGATGATTCAAACACATTACATTTATTGTGCAGTCAAACCTCTCTGCTAATGATTACCTGTATTTGCAGCCGCTCTCTAGTGCTACTATTACCACCTCTGCTCCACTTCAGATCATCAGGCGTTAGATTCTCATAAGGAGCACACAACCTAGATCCCTCACATGTGCAGTTCACAGTAGAGTTCACACTCCTATGGCAATCTAATGCCGCTGCTGATCTCATAGGAGGTGGGCTCAGGCAGTGATGCTGGCAATGGGGAGATATAATAGATGAAGCTTTCCTTGCCTGCCACTGACCTACTGCTCTGCATCCTGGTTCCTAACAGACCACCTGTGCAGCCGATCCCCTAACAGGCCATAGATGGGTACTTGTATGTGGCCTAGGGGGTGGGAACTTCAGTTCTAGAGCTAAGAACAAGACGCTAACTTGCAGAGGCAAAAGTTACTTTAGGATTGAAACATTTGATGTCCTATTTTTTTTATATTTATTTCTTAAGATATGACAGTTTAGGAATAGTCCTAGTATTTTCTTAATACAATTTGACTTAGGTACCTCTATATCTTATTTGTTTGTGTCCACAAATATCTCTCCATTATTTGACCTGCACATTATGCAGAGATGATTTTCCTCAAATGCTGCCTGACTATTCAGCACAGGGCCAAATGCTATATCCTGACTCTGTCTGGCAGGATCACTAGCTAGAGATGTAATGAAAAAGACAGCAAGTAATAGCTTAGTGCTTGAGCAAATCTGTTCATTTACCACTGGCATCCCAGTTAGATGTCTGGGAAGCCTCAGGAGATCCCAAATCCATTTTTCATGAGTCACATAATGGAGAGCAAAATCTTTGGGAAATTTGATGTTGCTTTGGAAAGTCCAAGACATAGGTAATATATCATTTCCTATTGGCTTCTAGAATCTCAGTTTAGCCTCTTAAGACTTCAGGATTTGTGGGGTTTTTTCTTTTTCTTTCTTTCTTTCTTTTTTTTTTTTTTTTTGGTTTTGGTGAGGCATGGGGAGATGAGGAATGTGATGGATTCTTATTAAATATTTGCAATGATCCCAAAATATATACCTGGGAAAGGAGACTAATAAGAAACATTAATTAAATACAGGTTGATCATCCTTAATCTGAAAATTCAAAATCTGAAAATTTTGAAACACAACATGATGATCCAAGTGAAAAATTTCACACCTGACCTCATGTGATGGGCCACAGTCAAAACTTTGTTTTGTCAACAAATTATTTAAAATTGGATGAAATTACCTTCAGGCTATGTGTGTGGCTAAGGTGTATATGAAACATATATGAATTTTGTGTTTAGACTTGGGTCTTATCCCCAAGGTATCTCATTATGCATATGAAAATATTTCAAAAGCCAAAAATCTCTGAATCTGAAACACTCTGTCTCCAAGCATTTTTGGATGAGGGATACTCAACATGTACAACAAGCAATCCTGGATTTGATCCTGGATCCAAAAAAGAATATTTATGGGACAAATTGTATGATAAAATTGAAATAAAGTCTGTAAAATAACAATTGCCCTAAGGTTGACTTACTAATTTTGATAATTGTACTGTGATTTTGTCTTTACATTAACATTTATGTTATTAAATCTTCAGGAAGTAAATTTTCACATTTTATAAAATTATGAAATCTTGACCATCTGAATTTTTCTGATTTTTCTAAATTCCATTGTTATATTTTTGTAATTATTTTATACTTACACATATAATTATATAATATTTACAACATATTCATATTGGATTTCCTGAACAAAATAGGCTTCTTCTGGTGACCAAGCAATATTTTTTGTCAATTACTTCAGATGATTAAAATATATGTAATATGATGGATAAGTTTATTAGTACATATTCAGTGAAGTTAAACCTAATACATATGGATTTTTCATTATGTTTTCAGGACAGCTTGGAATTGCAATTGTATTTGCAACAGATGATAGGGACCATGACTAGAATAGTAGCAATAAAAATAAAACAGAGGGTCCAGTTTAAGAACCATTTCAGAGG
The DNA here is from genome assembly GCA_963574885.1 of Lepilemur ruficaudatus. Classification (NCBI taxonomy): domain Eukaryota; kingdom Metazoa; phylum Chordata; class Mammalia; order Primates; family Lepilemuridae; genus Lepilemur; species Lepilemur ruficaudatus. The sequence goes on along the minus strand of CAUYRT010015681.1, from coordinate 20,732 downwards.
CATTTGAATGTCATTTCAGAGGCATCTGAATGTCCACGTTGAGGCAGAGAGAATTAATGTTTTCAGTAGAGTTGCCAAGACTGGTGACCCAGAAGGTGGTGGGCCTGAGAGAAGGTGCCCAGCAAAGAGTATGTAGGTAGGATATATTTGCATTACTTTATCATTGCTCATCATTTGAACAGTTGTTAAAGTATACTCCTTAGGATACATTTCCATAAAAGTTTTAGGTATGAGTTTATTGTTACTAAAGGCTGGGGTATTAGTTGGAGAAATTTATGATTCAATTAAAAGGGTGATTCTATGAGATCAGACTCACCCACGTAGATCAGTAACATTGAAAACATTTTATAAAGATCATACTCACCATGGGCCACGGTGTTCTCTAACTTTTCAAGTTGTCTAGGGCAAGAACGTACGTGTGTCAGAATATTAGCCAGTAAGGAAGGGGCAGCTGATATTTTCCCAAAAGTTCACAATTTATTTTTCCCTATGTACATTGTATGGTAAGATAAATTTCCTGACAGAGGAGAAGGAAGGAATGAAGGAAAGAAGGAAGGAAGAATCATTTGTTCCAGTATAAATCACATGGAAAATAACCCAGACAATAACTGATTGAGTCAAAGGCAGATGTGAGAGCTTATAATGCTATTCACAATCAAAAGTCTTCTTTTCATCAAAAGCTGACAGCAACTGGCCAAGGCCTTCACTAAGTGATGTACAAAGGAATCTCCAGGCAAGGTGCAAAAATGAATAAAGTGAAAACTACTGCTATTACCCTGAGGTGAAGACGACCGATCAGGCCAAGGCGACCTATGAGGATTGAAAGTCAGTGAGCCAAAAGCTGTATCAGAGACCCGGCCTGCTCTGAATCCCTGGGATCCTGCTTCGCCCATCAGCAGCAATCACTGATGACGGCCGCCATCCTCTGCTAATCAGCACACAGGGGTGCCCACAGAAACCCCACATAATACCTCCCTTAGACTGAACTTGAATCTGTTATCATCCTTTAAAATCTGTTCTTTATAGAGATCTACTTTCTTCAATTTCCAAATTCCCTTTACTATTAACATTTGTTTCCCACCTCGAAAACACATAAACGAAGAAAAAAAACCCTGATTTTGAATTAGCTAATATATCTTAATATTTGTTATGTACCTTTAATTTAGATTATCTTTATTTTTTTTAAGTTTTTTTAGAGGCAGGGTCTTGCAATGTTGCCCAGGCTGGTCTCCAATTCCTGGCCTCAAGTGATCCTTCCATTTAAGCCCACCACATAACTGGGATTACAGACACAAGCCACTGCTCCTAGCTAGATTATCTTTACTTTGAAATGGCATTAAATCTTTCTTTAATGGCTTAGTTTAGCAAACTCTTATTTTAATTGGTCGTGGGACAGCGGTTTTGCCATTTATACTAACTGAGCATTTTGCTATTTTCCCAGGAACCGTTAACCTCTTCATCACCCCCACCAGCACACACACACACACACACAGACACACACACACACACAGAGAGAGAGAGAGAGAGAGAGAGAGAGAGAGAGGAATAATCCAAATGGAAATTTTTTATTACATTATCTACTAAAGGGAATGAGTTTGGTTTAGCAAATAGCTGACTAGATGTTGGATTTGAAGTAGTTGGTGTTGAAAACACCAAGGATTTTAGGTTTAGGGATTAAGGAGGTGGCTTTAGCTCTGATTTTCTGAAAATGCATCCATTTTTGTTATGTATTTGGCAGCCATTCTCTCCTGCAAAGGGTAGGTAGTTACCTCAGGAACCAGTAGGCTCTCTTGAGCTATTATGTGGCAATCTCCATTAATGCTCCAGACAAGAAAAAGAGCTGACCAAGTCCTAGTTCCAGATGTGTTTCTTTCTGACAGCCTGTGTCCTACCTAGATGCAGATGTCAAAGTTCTGGATTGACAGATCTGGTCCTGATACTTCCTGCACCCATGAGAATCCACCTGGCAGTGGGGTAGATGCAACTGCCCTAAGAACACTCTGGGCTTGGAAGCCATGCCCTATGTCTGGGGATAATTTAATTCCTGTACTTGCCCCCACTGTGTGAAGCTGTCCTGTTCTGTCTGACTATCCTCCATGCCTGGGCTCTGGGCCAGATCTCCAATATGACTCTCTCATCCTGGCTCCTTCAAACTGAAGCCTATCCCCCATAATCATTTCTTGATTGATCCTGATTTTGTCTGCCAATGACAGTCTGATTTTGTCTGCCAATGACACCCCATAGGATTAGATCCTGCTGCTCGAATCAACCCACACCCCTGACACTACTCAGAGTGCAACCAAATCTTCTAGAATCAGCCCTTGCCCCCAGAATGGTGGCTTTTAGCCCTGGGTGGACATCAGAATCAACTGGAAGTTCAATCCCATTCCCTCAAAATGAGAAACACAGCCTTCAGTAGCAAAGCCAGCCCCAGCTGAGGATGATAACAAACATGTGCAGTGCATACACAGTTCTAGTTTTGAAGATGTTTCTAACCTTTTCAGCAGTGGTCAGTCTTTAAATCATAATGTAAGTATCAAAAAGATATTTTAGTACGAAAATTATTGTTGTGATAATGTTAATCTTGGCATGACTAAATTATCACTTCAACAGTTTCTTCAAATTAGGGAATCTTCCTCCTACTCCCCTAATAATGTCTCCTAAATCTCCTGCTGCCTCATACTTCTCAGCTCCCCTGACCCCCGAAGTCTGTAATCATGGCAAGCTACTGGCACCATATGGAAACAAATCTTATAAACTGCTTGTCCTACCTCATCTTGCAACATAGTTACTGTTTTCTTTCTGCTTTCTCTGGCTTTTGACCTCAAGATTCATGTTGACTCAATACCAGTTATGGTGAGTGAGCTCTGATTCTGCAGCTTACGGAGGATGCTGTTCACTCCTTCACCATGAATCCAACTCCCCTCCAGATTGACAGGCTTCAGCTGCCTTTGTAAACTGTCCTTGGATATTATCTTAGTCTTTTTGTGCGGCTATAACAAAATATCTGAGACTGGGTCATTTATAAACAAGAGAAATGTATTTCTCTCAGTTCTGAAGGCTGGGAAATCCAAGATCAAGGCACTGGCAGGTTTGGGTCTGATGAGGGTTCGTTTCTCACAGAGGCACCAACTTGGTGTCCTCATGTGGCACAAGGATGAAAGGGTAAAGGGCAAAAAAGCCCTACAGTGTTCCCTTTAACTTCCCTTATAAACTTGGTGCCCTCATGACTTAATCACTTCCCCAAAACCCCTACCTCTTAATATCATTACCTTGGGGTTTAGGTTTCAACATATCAATTTTAAAGAGCACATGCATTCAAACCATAGCAGGTATGCACAGATTTATTTGTGGGTTATGGGAATTGTTTTCTTTCTTATGTTTCTATATATTAAGATAGTTTAATAATATCTCTCTCATGAAAGGTGGGGGAAAAAGTTACTTCCATTTTCTTAAAAAGAAAACCAAACAATATAATCCACCTAATCATCCTTTTCTCTGGGATCAAATCATCAACTTTCTGCAAGCAAAACCCTCATCAAGTTCCCCATAGCCTTCCCTTCTGCTGCCCAGTTTTTCCCAAACCCTCTTGTGCACCCTCATTTAGCTAATTTAGGATGCTCTAAATGTTAGATCTTTCTCATGGCACAATTTTTACATGTAGATTTACACTCCTGGTCCAAAAGATTCATGGATTTCTAATTTCTAGAAGTGCCCCTCACTTGGTGGCACACGTCTCACTGAGAGAAGAGACTGAATACTGGGGGAATATATGCCTTCAAAAGGCTGTTTCAATATTACAATTATAATTCCAAACCATATTTTGGAAAACTTTCAAAAACCACATATTGCACATATTGCTTCCATAATAAAACTTATAGAAGAGAAAGCTAATTTATTCATTCATTTACCAGCCATTCAGCACATACTTTGTAAAGGCACTATTCTAGCTTCAGGGCAAAACTTTGCTGGCTTAGTCAGAGGATGCAGATAAGCTGGGGGAGTGCTAAGAAAAAATGCCAAATTAAAATATCAGAAAGTTTCCACAAAGTGGAAAATTGCAGTTCTACTACATCAAATCTCAACTCTGAATGTTTTTCAGTGGCCTACATAACAAAGCTCGAAGCCACTACTGAGGATTGAATAGATGACCCAAAAACATGCCCATGTCCCAATTCCTGGAACCTGTAAATACAGCTTTATTTGAATAAACGGTCTTTGAAGGTATAACTAAGTTAAAATCCTGAGATGAGATCATCCTGGTTTATCCAGGTGAGAGCTAAATCCAATGACAAATGTCCTTATAAGAGACACCCAAGGAGAAGACAAGAAGGCCCTGTGAAGACATAGGCAGAGATGGGGGTGGTTACATCCACAAGCCAAGGAACAACTTGCGCCACCGGACACTAAAAGAGGCAAAGAAAGACCCTCCCCGAGAGCCTTCAGAGAGAGCATGGCCCTGCTGACACACTTGAATTTCAGACTCTGACCTCCAGAATTGCGAGAGAATAAATTTATGTTGTTTTAAGCCACCAAGTTTGTGTTAATTTGTTATGACAACCACAATAAACTAATAAAGCCATATACTCTAATTTGCAGTCAGAGTTCCACACCCTATAGCAACAGAGGGTGTACATAGTTGATATATAATAAATCCTTGATGGACTCCAGACCAACTGCTTTACGTAGTTTAAGGACTAGCTCTGGGGTAGCAGAGATGGAGACGGCAGCCCAAATTGATTCAAGATTATTATTCCCCTCATACAGCATTTGTATCTTACTCTAGAAAAGGTACAGGAAAATACAGTATGTTTTTCTTTCTTGCTTGCCATGAGCTACATCAAACAAGAAAGGAAAAAAACACAGCATAAAGAATTCTGATTTTTTTTCAAACACAATGTGCTCAATTTTGAGGGGATTTTTGTCCAAATAATTCCAGAAATATACTTTAATTATATTTTATACAGGATGTAGTCTGATTGGACACTTAATTTTTATTCTTTTCAGATCAAAAACATCTCCCATTAATCTCCCACTAATCTATTCTCTTTAGCTACTGAAAAGTAACTCAGACATGAATTTTCATTTGGGCAACAGTGGATTTGGAAATCCAAGATTTAATCTGAAATCATTCAAATTTCTAACTTTGATACATAGTAATTATAGCCACAAACCAAGACTGTACAATACTCAATGCTAAATGTGAAAAATTTTTATATTCAAATAGAATAGAAATTTTGAATAAGAACTAAGCATACAACAGCACTGAAAGCATAGCACATTTGTACAAAAACTAAACAGAAAATAAGAGAAAAAGTCATTAGTTATTTTTCTGTGTATTTGACCTTAACCATCTAAACATAGTTTGGGCTGTAATTAGGCATAAAGAAAAGATGGATGACAAGTGAAGGAAAGGGAAATAAATAAAACTCTGAGTGAGAATTTTCTGACAAATGGGCCTTACCATTTAATTTTCCCATCCAGAGCTGAGCAGCATCTGCATCGCTTGCATTTCCTTTCATTACCCGGACACCAATCACTTGCTCATTTATCATTCCTGTACATATAGTATTATTGAAATGTGATGATTCATCGCTTTCCATTGATCAAAGAACATCCAGAATTACCTTCCAGATGCTTTGCATATAGAGGTGACTAAATAACTAAAAACCTATGAGGCTTCCTTTTAATAATGCATTCAAGAAAAAATTTGGTAAACCTGATTTCTTTTCATTTCTCCTATTAGCATGGGCCCATGCCCTCTCCACTGGCTCCTTGGGCCTCCTTGACACTCTCCGTCCTGTGTATTGATTGCAATGGACATGGAGATTTTCCAGGTTGCAAAGTCTCAGCTAGAGATGCCGGCAAATTGAGGATTTAGTCACCCTGATACGTTGGTCCCACTGAAAGTTTGTAGGCCCTCTACGGCGCAGCAGTCACACACCTAAATCTAGTTCTGAGCAAACTGGTGAAGGCAGCTGTCACCCACATTTTTCTCCACAGGTAAGTACAGCTCCAGGCAAAAGCTAAATTCAACAAGGGAATGTGGGCGGCTGTGAAAAGACATGATCTCTTCTATATTGAATCTGGAGAATCTCTTATAACACACATTAAATTCTCTCTCTCTCTGTCTCTCTCTCTCTCTGTTTTTTTCCTTCATCCTTCCTTCTCCCTCTTTCTCTGGGAGGCAGAAAATAGAAAATTGACATTTGTAGTGCACTTACTATGTGCTAGGTAAGCTCTGCACTAGGGGCTCAACCTTGCCTAGCTCAATTATAAGAACACTGTCTTTGGAGACGCCCGAGTATACAAATCATGCCAGCCCACTACTCGGTGAAATGTGGCCAACACCCACGTGCACTGTGAAACCACCAGCAAAAAGGCTCAAAAAGATCAATTGGCCATTGGGGAAACCTTAGAGCTGAGTCGACAGGTGAGCAGACTACATGCAAAATTATTTTTAAAAATAAACTAATTAGTGAGAAAACGTAAGAACATATTTTATTGGTCACTAACCATGGTCCTAAGATAAGCAGATTTGGGTGCAGACATTCAAAGAAGGTTGCAAATACTGGCGGGAATGACTACAGTCTGCTTTGTTCTAGGCTGCCCTCTCTATTTCCATCTAACTTGGTGTTGACTAATCCTTTGAATTTGGACATTTTGAGAGGGGAAGTTGGTCAAAATCTTGGGGAAGGAAAAGGGCATTAAGAGTCTATCAATATATTCTCTCTCCACAATCTCCATAGCTATGCTCTTAAACATGTTTGTTATAAAAGAACTCGCTTATGAAGAACAAGAATTTATGAAATCAAAATCGCATAGACAGGGCTCATAAGTAAACCTGTGAAAGTGTTTAAAAGATTGTTTTTATATAAAATAAAAACTTAGAAAGAAAAGATGATAACACATAAGCAAAAATATCAATGGCTTCTTACATGTCTCAAATTTGTAAGAAGTAGTTATTAAACAATAAATTTCCATGGTGCATCCCTTGCTCACTGAAACACTTGAGAATGTTCTTTTCTCACGGTGATGATCCTGTATTTGTTTCCCTTTGATGCTATAATATCCATATGCAAAGACATATTATACAAATCTGTTTGGTCCTCCCCATCCTAATTTTAAATGCTTATTTTGTTTTGTTTTCCTTTTACTACTCATAGTAAATCATGATTTCTGCATGTTAGACACCAAACCCTCACAAACATAGAAAAGATATCAATGAAAATATTTGTGTCAAACCATAAGAATTTGAGCTTGGGAGCAATCACTGAGCTCTCGTTAATTAAAGCACAGTGGCACACCTGCATAGTAGGAAACCCTCCATAAACCCTCCTGACTCTTGCCTTTATAATCTACCCATCTAAACTGTGAAAAAAATATAAGTTACTAGAAAGAAGCCTGGGAATATACAATTGTCTTAAAAGGTCATTTTAATTTCTTGTCTACTATTTGTTTGATAATTGTTCTGGCAATCTCAAACGTAAACTACTATGTAGGAGTTTCATATTAACAGTTTGTAATCATTCAAATACACTTTTTTCTCATCACATACTATCAAGATCTTTTAGTTTCTCTGTTTCTGTCTCTCTCCCCTCTTAACTCACAGATTATTTCTGAAAGCAACTAAAATGAAAAATGACAGAGAAGACAGGCAACACATTCCTCTGTCTTTTACAATATGAGACGATATGGGATTTTGGGGTTTTTTTTTTTTTCCTCCAGATAGTTCATAGCCCACACCCAACCAACTCCCTTCACCACTACTTACGAATCATATTTCTGTGAGATCTAGGAAGAAGTATAAGCCCTGGTGATGTGGCTTCTCTGAGCACCGCGGAGGGCTGTGCTGGCCCAGGGACGCTGCTGGCTCCTCCGAGCTGGGAGACGGAAGTTTTGCTCAGGACTTCTCTCCATTTGAGCAAGCCTGTCACCAGTATGCTGTTTCTTGGAGAATCTTCCTCACTGGTCATCAGAAAAAGAAATTCACGTGAAATTAAATCTCATTCTACGGGAAATATGATTGAGGTCCTTAAGCCGGTCTTGATTTGCGGGGATAGGAGTCTCTCAAGCCATTATTTATGGGCCAGCGGCACTAAGAGCAAAGACAATGTTTGATGAAGTAAATATTCACACAGAAAGAAACCATGAAAAATCGGTAGTGAAATTAGTCCCTGTTCCTGTTTTGTTTTTCTGAGAAATGAGATGCGTTTAAAATAAGCACCCTACACTTTAAGAAGGGAGACATGATGAATGATTATGCTTCTACTCACCTGACAAGGAGAAGAATTACACACTAAAACAGACACAAGGTGTCTTAAAAATTGAAGATGAAGTGAGAAATATATTTTTTATCTTAAAAAAGGAAAAGAAAAAGAAACAAGCAAGTAATTGCTGCCTCCTTTCAAAGGGTTAAGCGTTTCTGATTAGCTTTGGGTCACGCATGGCATTTTCAGTGCCTAAGCTTAAAGACACACTTCATTGAACCCCATCTAGCAAGTTTTATGCTTATGAAGGTGTTCCTCTTGATTGCTTCTCATCTGGGCTACAAAACGATTGGGTTGGAGACTGACATTGATTAAGTGCAAGAGAACCATGTTTTACTGTGACAGCTGCTAGGCCTCTGTCAACAAATCAATGTATTTTTTTCCCCCTTTTCGTCTTAACTCTCCCGTTAGCATCCTGCTGTTACCAGAGATGAAAAACATCTCTATAACTGTCTGCTGATTGACCACTTTCTGATTTGCCAATCACATAAAATGTTTTTATGATGGAAAAGACTAACCCTTCATTCTAAGCAGCTTTTTGTGCACAAATAGTGCAATTCACTGGAATTCTCTCGAGTGCGGCTGCTGCTCCTGTAATTTAGAATCACAATAAGGAGTAAGACGCATTTTGCAGAAAAATGTCACTTTACTTCCTGAATTTGATCAGTAAGGGTACAAAGGCACCCTGTTCATCCAGTGAAATTTGGGGAGCATTTGAGCAGTGGTCTCACTCAATGATTCAGCCATCTAGATAAAGTAGTCATTCTTAACAGCTTTTTGTTCACAGAATAGCTTTGATTATTTACAGTAAGGTGAGGTTTTTAAAAACCAACCTCCCTTGACATCACACTATCCACCAGAAATAGGAGATAGCAAATATAGAGATGTCTAAAGCAACACTGGATCAAAATAGAACTTTTATGGACATATTGCTTAGAACAGCAGACTATCCTCCTTCCTTCTACCTCTAACTGTGTGGCTTAGGATTGAGCCCTGAATTTGCTTGAGTGGAACAAACATATAGATCAAACCTGTATGGAATGAATAAATTACTACCTAGAGACAAGATAGAGCACTCCAGGACTTTTGAATGAAAAGTGTATTTTCATACGCATTTGTATATGATTTTATTCATAAGAAAATAAATAACCATAAACCAAGATTTTCATCTTGTCAAGCTTAGACAACATGGTATATTTCGCCAAGTCAATTTCTCTTCATGCTATTGGCAATAGACTCAAAAGCCACAAAGAGTTTCACTGAAAACTTGTTACATCTTCAATAGGCCAAGACAACAATAGGGTTGGAACACTAGAAGATGCTCCTTCTTGTTGTAAATTGAATTTAGCCATGACTTGCCCTTAACTTTCTGCCAGCTTGATCAGCAAGCCATTAGAAATAAAGGAAGAAAACTCAAATTTCTAATATAATGTGGAAGAAAATGCTACTAGTTCAGATCAAGGAAAGCATCACTAACCATTTTTTTTTTTTTTTGTCATTCATTTATTTATCATCACTAACCATTTTAAAGGAGACAAAGAAATGGAACTCTTAACAGGTCAGTTTCCCAAGCAGTACAGCAGGGGACCGAAATTCTGCCTTTGTTCTGATCATTCTCTACCTTGTTCATCCTGGGATACCCATGAAGGCCATGTGCTACACAAAATCCTGCACAAAAGAGGGTAGCTATTGTAATGTCTTTTATTTTACCCAAGAGAGAAGAAATGGAGCTAATATAAGAAAGTAATGAAAACACTCTGGGAGGCCAAGGCGGATGGCCTGAGACCAGCCTGAGCAAGAACGAGACCCCGTCTCTACTAAAAAAAATAGAAAGAAATTAACTGGACAACTAAAAATATATAGAAAAAAATTAGCTGGGCATGGTGGTGCATGCCTGTAGTCCCAGCTACTTGGGAGGCTGTGGCAAGATGATCTCTTGAGCCCAGGAGTTGGAGGTTGCTGTGAGCTAAGCTAATACCACAGCACTCTAGCCTGGGAAACAGAGTGAGACTCTGTCTCAAATAAATAAATAAATAAATAAATAAATAAATAAATAAATAAATAAAAAATAATGAGGCCATCAAAGGTGAAAAGAGAAAGGGGTAAGATGAACTTAGTCATGAGGAAAACAGGCATCTAGAGAGGGTGCGAGAGGAGTTCCCACTAAACAGCTCCTCAGTGTTTTCTGACACCAGCCTGCACAGCCCTGGCAGTGTTTTGTAATCACTAAAAGTCAGCCTCCCTTGTGTTAAAAAATAGTTTTCTGATGGCCATGAAAAGGTAACTGGAATTTTCCAAAGATTTGAAGTTCATAGTATCATTTAAAAATAAAGAGTTACAAATAATAAGTAGATCTGGTTTTGTTCTAAACAATCAAAACAGAAAATAAATCAAGATAAAAACCAAAACAGAAAGAAATCATTTCTCATGTGGCTTCATGGCCATATAAAAAGTCTCTTACTATTATAATGCAATTTATTACATCTCTCAGAATATTTCTTCACACTCACCCATTTGCTCTTACTGTATTATGACTTTAAGAACCAAAAAGCTTGAATAATAAATACTATTGCATCTGTTATAAAATAGCCACATATAAAAATGTTATAACAAAACATTTTAAAACATATTTATAAATTTTGCACATTCTTCCCTTTTAACAGCAACATTTCTTTTTATTTTTCCCTTTTTTCTCTTACTTTATGGCTAAGAAAAGTGTTCACTATATAATAAGCAAAAAAAAAAATTAAATTAGGGCAAATAAATGAGTATAACCTATTATGGTTATATTTGCTCCAAGATTATCTATGAGGGAAAGGCTTCCCTTCTATTCTCAGAGAGAAAGTTGAGATCCATTGTTTCATTTTGTTTTAAGCTCTGAAAATGTTTCTGTTTATTGCATATTTTTTAAAAGTTTCCTTCTATCTCATTCTCATATATGAAAGAAGGATTCCTGGCATTTAGGTTCTTATTTACGGTTTTCCATAACATATGGGATGGAAACCTGATGGACAAAGACTCCTTTCTCAGTTATCCTAACATATTGCTTCAAGGGAAGCAGCTCATCATGAAGTTCTCAAGCCCCAATTTCATCCCTTGTCTAAGACAATATACTTGGCCTAAAAGGAGAGGACTGAAACTTCATTTTCACCAACCCTAGGCTAGGGCTATAATTTGAAGTATTGTCTTGTCTGAAATGGATAATAATTGAAATCATTATCTCTGCTGGCACAAGAAGTGACACAGGGATGTTTAGGTATTCAGAAAGAACCTGAAGTTCATTTGCATGTGTACATGGTTTAGGTAGATAAACAGGTACATTTGATTACATTGTATCTTCAGTTGTCTTATCTGGAAACAAATGCTGAGATGGAGAACTGCATGCAGAAGATTAACCAGGGAGAACTTACAAGGAAAAGAGGATGGCAGAACCGGGCAGTGGGAGAAGCTGATTGTAAACATAGCTGCTGCTTAGGCATCTGTCCATCCTGGGGAGCTCTGAGAATGAAGTGACCTTTAAAGGATGTGTCCATCTGAGGCAATGGTTCTGACCTTTATCGCCGTAACAGCCAGTCTGGGGCCTTTGGCAACTTCCTATGAGGGAGTATTACCTTGGGTGAGTCAGTTCCTATAGCCAAGGGTAATGCCCAGTGAAAGAGCATCTGTGAGCTGTTAGCAGCAGACATTCCAAGCAACTAAAGGATGGGTGCATCAGCCAGAAGAGAGAGTCTGGGCAAAGCCATGGAGTAGCCACCAGGGAAAAAATACATTATGATACAGACTGTTTGCCTTAATGTAAAAACTCAAAATTGTATTTACAGTGGCTCATTTTCACAGTGAAAATGTATTCTAGGTTTGATGCTTTGTTTCATTTTGTTTTGTTGTTGGGGCTTGTGTTTCAGTGCACATCAAGCTTTATTTACTCCTAATTTAAAATTAATTCCTCCTAGAATCATAAAATGGGGAACTTAGAAAAGATCTGACCCAATCCCCTCATCTTACAAATAAAAGAACTTTTCGCATGTCAAAGGGTTGGTTAGTGGCAGAGCTGTATCTAGAAGGAGGTTCCAATTAATTTCCTTTCAGGTCACCATTTTGCTTCATTAATTTAAAAATCTCTGACTTTCCAGTATATTCCTGCCTGTATTAAAAACATTAGGGAGATACAAAAGAAAACCCACAGATCCCACCTCCACATAGCTTATAATCTGGAGACCTTCTGTGCTAAAGTGTGATCCATTGTTACTGAAAATCTTATTCTAAGAAGAAGCCATCACATCATTTGTATTAGTTTTTTTATGACAATCTAGTGTGAAGACCCAACTTCTTTTTCCCCACAGAAATGTGCCTATCTTCCCATATTTTAATTATGAAGTCAATTTTAGTAATGTTCCCCTTCCTAGTTATCATCTGAATCTATCTCAAATAACTATGCCCCCTGAGTGAGAGGGCTGTGCTTCTTCAGAATTAATCAGACCCAATTCAGGTTCAAGTACACTCTCCTCATTCTTTCAGCTTTCTTCTGTCCCTACTTACCATATTTGCAGGCTGATGTTTCATTTCTCCTTGCATGGCAGATTATTTGTCCTACTGCCAATAATAGCTCTGTTTTAAGAGAATTTCTGTCAACATTACATGGGTCTTCCTGTTCCCTCAGCCCACTGGAGATAACAAAAGGCATCTAACTGCAGGGGATAGAAGCTCCAGCTGCCAGCCCTAGGGAAGGAGGCTGAAAAAGCAGAACATCCTACTCAATATGCTGGAACATCCTAATGTAGCACAGCAAGCTTTGGCCAAGGAAGCTACTCCTGTCCATATGGTGTTTCCATGTGTCTACTTGTTTCTCTCAACTAGGTTTGCATGATTTATGACAAAGGTGACAATGACGGTGATGGTGATGATAATATCTATCAAGCACTGACAAGCTCTTTTACAAACACTACTTCATTTTTATTTTGACCTATGATAGGCATATTTTCACAATTGTTGTTGCAAACATGGCCAAGTATGTATCATATCAGCTTTCCTTTTTGCACGATTTCAGTCTCTTGAACAAGATTGTCTGTGCATACTAGTGCCCTATCTTATGCCTCCATGGAGCCTTCAAAAAGCATTTCCTTGTTCTTGCTGGAGGTGTTATACTACTACCAATTTCATTATCTTACAATTGTTCCACATGCTGTTTTATGTTTATTTTTGTATAAAATTTGGTAGAACCTCTGCCTCCCTCTTTATAGCAAATAAAAATAATAGACAAAAATAGAAGGCTAAAATCCAACATCAAATACTCTTTATACAAATGCATATCCCAATCCGCTAACAATTCCCCATGAAAGTCCCCGATCTAGAGCCCCAATGTAAAAGCCACTATTCTCTGCTCCCAAAGTCTGTCTCAAATCTAACTTCAAAGCATTGATGTGTAAAAAAATTTTGTTTGTTTGCTTGTTGATGAAACCATCTGTATTAAAGTAATGTAAGGCAATAAGGCCAGAACTGTGGTAAAAAATCTGATCTATATGAAGGTTAGACATTGCTAAAAGTGAACCAGCAATTGTTTCATAGCTTGCCGTCCTGTAACTGCTTACTGTATAAGAGTCATGTATCCTAGTGTACAATCTGTGACATCCCCAATTGCTTCTATAAATAACATTGCTATTGTAAAAGCTAAGACTGATCTTTGAGATATTTCCCAAACTCTGCACGTGGGGGAACTAAGTGATGCCAACTGGACCTATTACCCTGCATGGGAACTGACTCAACAGGTCCTGTGACCCTCTGCCAAGAAACCGTCTCAGCACAAGAAGACAATTTCTGTTTCCCAACCCCATGAGTTCATCCCCAGCCAATCAGCTGACCCAAATCCCTAGCCCTTTGTCCACCAAACTACCTTCACAAACCTTAGTCCCAAAATTCTCAGGCAGAAGGATTTGAGGAATTTCCTCCCATCTCCTTACCTGGCACTTTGCAATATTAAGCTCTTTCTCTGCTGCAACTTGCACTGTCTCAGTGTATTGGCTTTCTCCTGGGCGGTGGGCAAGGAACCTGGTTGGGCGTTAGCACCCTGGTTGGGTGTTTTGATGAAGAAATAGAGGAAGAAATTATGTCTTTCATCTTATAAGAATAGAAAGATCCACTTTAATCAACTCTAGTATCAAGTTTTCCTTCCTCCAACAGCTGCCACATCATTCTCACATTTTCCTTGAAACCTTTCTCCTTAGAGTTACTTCCAATAAAATTGATCCTTTCTCTATCTTTTCTTACTCTAATCTTTGTCCAAACTGTCCACCAAATCTTTTCATTTTACCAAAGAACTTCACAACGTAAAACACACAAACCTGGTAGTTTCAAGAAGAAAAAAAGAAAAACAACTAGCACTTGTCGAATAGATAGCATTTTGTTCTATACACAACAGGTTTAAGGGCAGGGGTTGGTAAGTGTGTGTTTGTGTGTGTTTGTGTGTGTGTATGTGCCTCTGTTCAGGATGGGGCAGATTTCAGTGGAGCTCAGTTCATCTCTCCAAATCAACATATTGAAGTTTTTTTCTTAATAGTTTGATTACTGTCTAGCTCTCAGTGTTAGTCTTTATATCAACAACTTCCTGTTGGAAAGCTCTCCCTCCATCTCCCACCAGAATCTCAAACCTATTTTATTAATAAAAAGAACTCATTGTATGTTCAGGGACATTTGCTTCTTTTAAAACTGTTTGATTAATCTTATCATCAAATGGCTCAAAATTTAAACCTTAGAGTCCTCTCACCTCCTACATCCAAGTGATTCTAACTGAAAGTATCTCAAACTCTTTTTCATCACCATCTCCTTCATCAAGCCTTGTTTCAACCCCTCATATCTCTCCTACAGATTTTACAACAGCCACTTAAATAGTTTCAGTTTCCTGCCATTAGAAATTGCTTTCTCCCTTTCTTTCAATACTTTTGTCACTTTTTATTATGGAAATTTTCAAACCTATAGAAAAGTAATGGAAACAATAAAATAAACCTATGTATTCATCAACCAATTTCAACAGTTCACAATTCATGATTGTGATATTGTGACTTATAGAAACTACATATTTGGTCTTTGTTGCTACTCCTGTAACAGAGCTCCCAAAACTCTTGGAATTTTCTAAGACATAAGAGAGATAAAGGAGAATAGAGCATCTTTTGTTATTCAGAACAATTCAACTATAACTGAGTTTATGCTAATGGAGTAACTTTTGGAAAACCTCTAGATAACCTTAGGATGGAGGCTGGTTGCCAGTGGAAACAAACATGTAATTAGAGGGTTGAAACTTTCAGCCCTGTTCCCTCATCTCTAGGGTCAGGAGAAGAACTGAAGATTGACTTGATCACTAAGGGCCAATGACTTAATCAATCATGCCTACATAAAGAAGGCTCCAGAAGAAACCAAAAGAATGGGTTTCAGAGAGCTTCTAGGTTGCTGAACATGTTGAGGTACTGGAGGGTGGCACACCTAGAGAGGGCATGGAAGTTCCACACCTATTCCCCTATACCTTGCCATATGCATCCCTTCTATCTAGCTGTTCCTGAGTTGTATTTTCCAATCATCTAGAAGTGAACTGTTTTCTTATGCTTTGTGAGCTGTTCTAGCAAATGATCCAATGTAGGGAGGAGGTCATGAAACCTCCAATTTGTAGCAGTCAGTCAAAAGCACAGGTGGCAATCTGGACTTGTGATTGGCAACTGAAGTGGGAGCAGTCCGTGGGAATGAACCCTTAACCTGTGGGATATGATGCTATCTCCTGATGGATAGTGTTATATTTGAGTTAAATTATAGGACACTAAGAAGGTGTCCACAAAGAATTGGAGAATTGTTTAGTGGGGGAGCCGAAACCCGCACACAGTGGCCTGAAGTGTTTGGCGTGTAGAAAGAAGTAGGGTCAATCTTTCCTTACAGTGACCAACTTAGTTTTGCAGGAACCGAGGCACTTGGCCCCCAAAAGTTTCCCTGAAAAATCGTGACACAAGGCAGATTGATTAAGGAGAAAAGACATACAAATTTCTTTAAAATGTATACACAGGAGCCTTTAGAATGAAGACCCAAATATACAGAGGAAATTGTCCATTGTTATGTTAGGTTCAACAAAGTAAGGGCAGTCATGTAGAAATATGACTGGACAAATAGGGTGTGATCTAATGCTAATAGACTGAGTGGAGAAATCCAGCAAAGCCTGTCTGTCTAGATTGTTCTTGGCCTCTCTGAGCAGAATTATTTTCTTCTGGGTATGGGACAGGACTCTCTCTGGAATAAGGGTTTTATGACTTACAGTCAAACAAGGTAGGTCAGATAATTTCTTTATGGACAGTTTTTTTTTAATTTTTTATTTTATTTCAGGAAAATATGAGAGTACAAACCTTTTGGTTACATTTTATATCTTTGCCTCTCCCTAGCAAGGGTTAGAGGTATGCCCCTCCCCTCCACAATGCTCACCACATCCCTCAGATGTGGGTCTACCCCCCAAACCCCGAATTCCTGGTGAACACCACCACCATTTGAGCACCATAGTGTTAATCAGTCAGTACCAATTTGGTGGCGAGTACAGGTGGAGCTCATTCTTCCGATCTTGTGACACCTTGCTTGGGATAATGGGTCTAAGCTCAATCCGGGATAATATAAGCCGTGCTAGCTCACTGTCATTTCTTAAAATTGAGTAATATTCCATTGTAAACGTATGCCAGATTTTAATAATCCACTCATGAATTGACACTTGGGTTGTTTCCACATCCTTGCGATAGTGAATTGTGCTGCCATAAACATTCGGATGCAGATGTCTTTTTTATAGAATGTCTTATGCTCTTTTGGGTAGATGTCTAATAACGCTATTGCTGGATCAAATGGTATTTCTATTTTTAGCTCTTTGAGGAATATCCAAATTCTTTTCCACAGAGTTTGCACTAATTTGCAGTTCCACCAGCAGTGTAAGAGTGTTCCTGTCTCTCCATATCCTCACCAGCATTTGTTGTTTTGGGATTTTTTGATAGAGGCCAATCTCACTGGGGTTAGGTGGTATCTCATTGTGGTTTTGATTTGCATTTCTCTAATGATTAGAGATGATGAGCATTTTTTTATATTTGCTGGGCATTATTCTGTCTTCTTCGGAAAAGGTTCTATTCATTTCCATTGCCCATTTATTGATGGGGTTGTTTGATTTTTTTCTTGTTAATTCTTTTGAGTTCTAGAGAGATTCTTGTTATTAGACCTTTATCAGGAATGTGGAGAGCAAATATTTTCTCCCATTCTGTAGGTTGTCTATTTGCTCTAATGATACTTTCTTTGGCTGTGCAGAAGCTTTTTAATTTGATCAGATCACATTTGTTTGTTTTTGTTGCTGTGGTGATTGCTTTGGGGGTCTTTTTCAAGAATTCATTGCCTAGGCTGATGTCTGAAAGAGTCTTCTCAACATCTTCTTCTTGGATTCTTAAGGTTTCCTGCCTTAGGTGTAAGTCTGTTATCCATCTTGAGTGTATTTTTGTGAGAGGTGAGAGGTAGGGATCCAGTTTCATTCTTCTTCATGTAACTATCCAGTTTTCCCAGCACCACTTATTGAAAAGAGATTCTTTTCCCCAATGTATATTTTTGTCTGGTTTATCAAAGATTAGGTTACCTTTTGTAGATGGTTTCATCTCTGGATTCTCATTCCTGTTCCAAAGATCAAAGCTTCTGTTTTTGTGCCAATATCAAACTGATTTGCTTATTATTGCTTTATAGTACAACTCGAAGTCTGGAAGACTAATGCCTCCCAGTTTGTTCTTTTTGCTTAAGATTGCTTTGGCTATACAAGGCCTTTTCTGGTTCCATACAAAGTGAAGCATTATTTTTTCTAGTTCTGTAAAGAATGAAGATGGTACTTTGATGGGGATTGCATTTATTCTGTAGATCACTTTAGGTATTACCTAAAGTGATCTACAGAATAAATGCTATGGAACTTTTTCAAAAATAAATCATGTTCTTGAACTAAGAGGGAACTTTAATATATTCTAAAAAATACCTAAGTTTTACAGACCTCATTTTCACACTACAATTCAATACTAGAAATCATGAACAAATAAGAAAAAATGTGAGTGTACATGTGATATATGTGTTATAGTAGTAGCAGGCAGTCGTGGTTTAAAGAGTATTGGTCCAGTTTGAAGCAAATGGACACTGCAGAGGGCTCCAAAAGGATGTCTCCAGGAAAAGAAGTGTGAAACACACAGTCTGGATGAGAAATTTACACCATAAAGGAAAATTATTATTTTGCAAACAAACAGGACAATTAAGAACACTTGGAAACAAACAAAAACCTGTGTAAAAAAGTCATAGGCCAAGTATAAAGCATATAAAAATGAAAAAAGGTTTTTAGTAACTAATAAAGTGTTAAAAAAAGTAGACTCCATTTGTCTTAGAAAAACCTTTCTTATAAATAACTTGTTAAAATTTTTATATGGTTTCCAACTGACAGAAAAGTTACAAGAATACTGAAATTTTATATACTCCTTCCAGACTGACCAATTGTTTATCTTATAAAAATATTTTTATTTCTTCTGCTTATTTGGAGTTTGCTTTTCTTTTTCTAAGTCCTTATTGTAGAAAATGATGTCACTAAATTGAAACTTTTGTTCCTAATAGAGTTGTTTAGTGCCATATATTTTCTAGCAAGTACTAAACACTTTCCCAGATATATTGTGTGCTGTGTTTTTGTTTTAATTCAATTCAAAATTCTATCTAACTTCCCTTTTGATCTCTTCCTTGATGCATGGGTTGTCAATTATGTCAATGTGGTCAATAGTGTTGTTAAAGCATTCTTTTTCCTTCATGATTTTCTATTTACTCATTCTATCAATAATTTAGAGAATGTTTTTGATATCTCCAATTGTACCTCTGGAGTTGACTATTTCTCCTTCCAGGCTTATTAATTTCACTTCATTTATCTTGAACTGTTTTATCCTCTTGTTGAATTTATCATTTTATTTTTTCTTCAATTTTGAAGCATAATAATACAGCATTATATGTTGGTGGTTTTTTATTTCAACAAATATTTTACTTCACTCTCTTGCTTGCATGGCTTCTGAAGAGAAGTCTGAAATTCTTATTCTCATTCCTTCATATGTAGACTCTCAATTTAACCACAAACAAAATATATCTGTGTAACTAATATCTGTCAGAAAATTTAATTATGAATAATTGGAATATAATACACACTGAATGTGTCCTTCATGGAGATATATTGTATTGGTCAACTGATCTGATTGATTAGGTTATTAGGTTCTTACAAATTCTATTGCTTCATTAAACAAAATTAGCAGAAAGCAAAATACCTGTAACCCATTTTCTAAATTAGCATTCTTGCATTCTTTAATATTTAGTCTATAGAACATTGATATATATATATATATGTATATATGTATATACTCTTCCATAGGTGATTTAGTGGTCTTAAAGGAAAAAGAAATGAAGTAAAAAGTTAAAAGTAAGATAAATCATAATTTTCATAGGAAATTTTATTTTTGTTACATTCTTAAAGATTGCACTTGTACTATAAGATTACATTGATTACTTAGTCTCAATAGCACTTAATTTAACAGGTTATATAAATCATGTTCCTGTTTGTCTAAGTTAATATTCTTATATGTCATTAACAAAACATTTTTACATTTTTACATTTTACATTTTTACAATGTACAGCATACAAATAATAAAATGAACAAATATGAAGACTATTTTAACAGTTTGATGAATTTTTGCTAAGTGAGAACACCCTGTAACCAGCACCTACATTAATAAATAGGTTACTCCAGTATGCCAAAAACCTCACGGGTACCCTCTCCAGTCATTATCCCTGAAATGCTAATCAATTTTCTCACTTGTATCACCAGATATTTTTTAAACTTTATATAAATAGAAATATACTCTAATGTCATTCTAATGTTATTTTTTCATGATTTTATACATGCTTTTTTCCTAGTGAATAAAGACATATCCTCAATTTACAAAATATGTGTCAATGGCTGTAAATTGTGTATTAATATGTAAAAATAGCAATAAAATGATAATGTAAGTTGTACAATTTAGAATAACATCATGAACACTACTAGAATATAGTATACAAGATAAAATGTGGAACATATATGTGTTATTTTAAGAAGAAAAAGTAAATCTGTTAATGTAATTATTTCACTAAAGCATGTAGAAAAAATTGTATATAAAAAATAAAAAAGACATAGGCTAGCCGAATGGGAAAAAAAAAAAAAAGCCAAGTATCTGCTGTCTTCAGGAAACACATCTAACCTGCAAGGATGCATTTACACTAAAGGTAAAGGGATGGAAACAATATTTCAAGCCAACGGAAGCCAAAAGAAGGCTGATGTGGTAGTTCTGATTTCAGATAACTTAGTCTTTAAATCAACAAAGGTAATAAAAGACAAAGAAGGTCACTATATAATGGTGAAGGGTACAGTTCAAATG
>CAUYRT010015679.1:0-11556 GCA_963574885.1 Lepilemur ruficaudatus | reverse complement strand
GGAAGAATAGTGAGTCTTGTTGAAGAAGTTTAAAAAAGGTGTTCCAATGAGAGGAAATTTTAATTGCAAAGGCATGGAAATGGGAGACAGCATGCAATATTCAGAGAGGAGAAAGCAGCTAGGTATGGCCTTCAAGTGAGTATGGTATGTTCTACTTTATTAGCATACAAGCATCCATTTTCCATTTACAAGTTAGCATGGTTGCAACAATGCTCTCCACTGCACATAGTGCAACTGTAGAACTGTTTAACTTGGTGTGTGTGCTTTACATCCCCAATTACCAAAAAACTAAAGAGATACTGAAGTCGGACCTGGGACTGATGGAACACACACTAACTGCATCTGTCTTCAGTGCCATACCTTTTATGCATTCCCAGTTTGAGAACCCGGAATTAAATAATAAAGCTCTAATTCAAGTGGATTTAGCTCTAAAACATACTGGAATCTCAGCAGCAAGATGGTAGACAAAGGGAAGGAAGCTGTGAATGAATAGAGCCAACACAAAACAATAGATACGCATAGAGGACTAGATTTCAAAGGAGGTCACATTTAGAGTGTCTGAACCATATAGTGAGTTTGCATTCAATATCAGCAACGATCTACAATACAGGGCATCCAATACAGTGGGTGAGAAACAGCAGGAGATTTTCAAGAAATGGCAATACTCAGAGTTAGGCAGGTAATTCTTAAAGGTATCTTGTTTAAGAGTCTGGAGACAGTGATAATAGGACCCAGCCTCCATGGAAAGGGGAGAAACGGTAGCAAGAGACGTCTATACAATGCCAGAGTCCTCACGTGGAGGAATGCAGTTTCAACAGGAGAACTGAAGACAAAATAAGGAAATCAACCCAGAAACCTAGTCATACGAACTGGGGAGGCACCACGGAGTTTTAGAAAGCCTGACTCTCAGGGATCACAGGGGCCCAGTATAAGCCTCTTACACTGTGAACACCAGGCTTAGGACAGCATGATAAATAAGAGTCCCTGCCTGTAGCGGGCCATGGGGTCCCTAAAGCACTGACTGCCATCAGTGGTGAAGAGCTGACTTAGGAATTGGCATCACTAAGTCCACAGGCCAACAATGTCAGACACTTCAATGGCTAGGGAAGGCAGAATGGGATAATGAGGTAAAAACACATCAACTGTATTCCAGGGAGATATTCAGCTATCTAGATATTTATTCTACCTGAATAAACACATCATGTAAACTTGAAATGTGCATTAGTTCCAGTCTCATGTTTCTAAATATTTATGGCAAAAGTTGACCCACAACTAAGTGGTGAACTGAACTTTCACTGTTGATCTGGCTATTTGGGCACAATGATACGTAATTGTGACTCGCTATACCTGCATGTCACTTCCAAACAATTTGCAGGTACTTCCCCCAAAGACGAAATGCAGGCTACTGAGGAAGGAATAAAATGGACTTACCATCTACTCACGGAAATTCATTTTCAATTATCTTAAAGTGCCTTTGTGCTATAATATTTTTTTGATATAAATTCTGAACAAAACTAAAGTTATCTGAATTGTTTTAAAAAGTAAATCTATCACCCACCAATGGTAATCCTCATGTCATCAGCATTGACTTTCTAGGGAGACATTTTACCCATTTAAAAATTCTGCTTCAAGCCCCCTTTCCAACTATCCAGCAAGATACACACAATGTGAAAATGACAAAACCACCCATCAGAAAAATGTCTTTTAAATACCTGTCCCGTAGGCTGCTGCTCCCTGAGTTAGAAAAAGGAAGCCTTGGAGTACAATTGCCTGCACTTCTAGAAAAGGGAATTCTGAGGCCTTTGAGCATGCACTAAGTTAGTTAGTTCGTTGAATATAAGTGAATCTATTTCTCTTTATCTCATCTTTACAATAAAGAGACTTATTAAAATTGTAAAAATAGGTATCATGGAAAATATTTGGGGAATGAGATAGGAAGAAAGACTACTATCTGCTTTCTTTTAAAAAGAGGTTTTGATGAGAACATAAATACAGATTTAGAGAACTATTAAAACTCCAGCTACAAAGGAAATGAAAAACTTGCATTGTCTGTATTCCTGTCATCTCTACAGCTATCCATTTCGTAATAGCCTTATTGCAACTAGACATGGGGCTATGAATGCAGAAATGCCAGACAAAAAGGAATGTGTAAAGATAAAAGGCTATAGGGTGAAAAAAAAACCCCACACAACAAAGAAGTGACTACATGTTGCTTTTGTGATCATTTTGTTTCCAAAAGTTGCCCAGGTGATAGCTAAAAGCCAAAATTCCATAAAGATAGAAGCAATCCACAAAAGGACCCTGATGGTTCTGAAAAAAGATTATAATAAAGAAAAAGATGGATAAATCTACTACGAAAATGTGTGTGTGTGTGTGTGTGTGTGTGTGTGTGTGTGTGTGTGTATCTGTCTCAAGTAAGGGTCTAAATTTACACACTGAGCCCTTTTATTTAAAGATCTCAAAGCACTTCACCCACAAGTAATTATTCTACCATTTCCTCTTATCAGTTAAAGCCTGGAAAACCTGAGAGTCAAGTTCAGCAGGAGCCGCCAAGTCCTATTATGCAGAAATACAGTGTAAGTTACTGACTGGAGTGTCACAAGCATCAGTAAGAGACCCATTGTCGCTTCCCTCTGTTTTAACTGCTCTCTATTTCCCAAAGTCACTTCTTGCAATCTGCCAGAGAAAAGGAAATTGTGTCTTACAGTGTCTTTTCTTTATTGAGGCATTAATACTACACCCTAGATATGCATCGTCTCTTCTTCTTTAGAATACGTTTTAGTTGAACCAAATTGTGTACAGAATTCCCTGACTGTTAAAAAGAAAATCCTAAAAGTCGTCATTGATTTGTTTGTAAGCTCCTTCCAAATTTCCATTGAGTCATAATGCAAAGATTTAAATGGACTTTATTCTCTGACTTTTCCTCTCCTTATTATTAATACACATAAAAATGAGAATATTCCATTATTTTCTCAGGTGGCACCATTGATCTACTTAAAGAGAATTTTTTTTAGGAAAAATTCATTGCCTTGTGATAAGAATAAAGGGCATTTCCCAAGAGACTGAGTATCATTATCTGAACTAATGGTTCATCCACACGAGGGTGCATCTCTGCACAGGAGGAAAAGAAGTCTTTGGAGCATCTGGTGAACATTTGGAAGCGAGAAAGTGA
This sequence comes from Lepilemur ruficaudatus, assembly GCA_963574885.1. NCBI lineage: Eukaryota > Metazoa > Chordata > Mammalia > Primates > Lepilemuridae > Lepilemur > Lepilemur ruficaudatus. The sequence continues at coordinate 8,384 of CAUYRT010015679.1, read as the reverse complement.
GAAATGAAAAGGGAGAGACAAAAAGGGAGGGAAAACACAGGTTAGTGACAACAGTGTGTGGATGATAAACTGTTCGCCATTCCTCTAAGCCTATCCCGCAAAATAACTTCACTAAAGTTAATGAAACCATCCACTCTAGGATATAAATTAAGACACCTGCCATAGGTCCCCTCGTCTGCACCTAACCTTCAAGACACCAGAACCAGAACGAAAGTGTACGGGTATATTGGGGGTCACTGGGAAGAAATGAAATGGAATTAAAAATGAAAGTAAGCTGAGATTTCTACCTTATATTGATAGCAAAAGTAAGTACTACTATCGATCTTATTTAGTTAATGGCAATAAGTAGACGAATAAAAATAGAATGCTTTCATTCCAGCCAAGGAGCCAGAGGATAAATAAAATTTGAACAAGGAAAATTTTATCTTCAATCAAAAGTGACAAAGCAAAGAAAGAAAGCAAGCATGGTAAGTATAAACACAAAATAAAGTGTTAATAAGAAGTCCTGACTTACATTAACCACAACAAATGAATTGAGTTAAACTCACCATTTACTAGACATGGACTTTAAAAATGAATTTTTCCCAAATAAATCCAACAGTATGTTATGCTAGAAACATCAAAAAAAAAAAAAAAACCAAGAAAATAGATGCAAAAAAGGTGGAAACAAAGGGATTGAAAATATATGTTAAGCAATATGTACCAGATAAAATATATTTGAAAGTATAAAAATCCATAAAAAATAAAGATGAGAATTTTACATTGGAAAAAATAGCATCCTAAATAAATATAATAATCATGAATATACACTCCCAATACTAGACTCTTATAATACATAAAGCAAAAAATTGAAACTATTATCAGGAAAAAAATCTTTAGTTTCAGTAGAGATTCTAATGCATCTATCTAAAAACTGGTTGATCCAGCAATGAAAAAAAGAACGCAGAAGACTATAATTATATTTTTAACAAATTTGACCTAATGGATATATTAAAAAATGTATGTAAACATTGAGTGTACATTATTGTTTCGCACACAGAGCATACCTAAAAATCCATTATGAATCAGGTAAAGAAAAAAGGAGTCTTAAATAAATTCCAAAGAATTACCAACACAGAGACCATATTCTCTGACCACAATATAAAAAATTTTAAAAAGAAAGGAGCGATGGCAGACTGGAAGCAGCCTGCACGAGCTACTCTCATGGAAAGGCTGGAGAGTGGCGAGTGGATATTCACCTTCAGATCAGCTGTCTAATTGAGAGCACTGGGACTCAACAGAGAGGTGGCAGCAGGATCCCAAAGTAAAGACGGGGGAAATGGAGCAACTAGCTCTATGGGATTGGAGGAAGCATCTATGAATGAGGGAGAGACAGAGGAGAGAATCCTGGGAGTCCATCCTTCCCCCGTGGACATTGCAATCTGAGCTCTGGGAGGTACCTTCCACCATAGCAGCCTGCCAAACTGACATAGGGAGCTGACTGGAGACTGTGTACAGCATTGCTCTGGAGAGGAGGCACAGAGGGGATCCGCTGGCTTATAAACCCTGGGTGCTGTGACTGGTGCCATTTTGAGATCCCAGCCTCAGAATACTGTATCTACCCAGGGGGGTAAAATCCACTAATGATACCTCCCCATCGCCCCTGCTAGACCAGGGAGCAAAAGGGAAGGCCAGGTACCCTTGTGTATCCTGGGTACCCTGTGTATCCTCCACTACTGGGGGGTGTGGGTGGGGCAAACGCTTGGGCCACCATGTGCTGATCCCCACTACCGCTGATGGACCTGGCCAGGGCAGTAGTCAAGACACCACAATCCAACAAATGCTGCTGGATCTGGGTGGGTCAATTGTCGCACTGTAGCATGCTGATCTCCCATGATAACCACAGTGAAATGGTGAGGTGCAGAAATCAGTGATATAGGAAAAGGATTAAGAGAAAGGATTAACGTAATGAAAACTCTTTTTGAAAGACAACTGATATAGGCAATTCATGAGTAAGATTTATCAAGAAAAAGAAAAAATTGCATGAACAAGCAAAATTCAGAATAAAAGAGGGAAATCACTGCTTACATAGCAGAGATTTTTTTTTAATTATAAATAAATGTTTTGAATGCCAAAGTTGGCCAGTAAGAAATAGAATACCGGAAGAGATCAGTAACCATTAGAAATAATAGGATGACAGATGAAAACTTCTCTCCAAAAGAAGTCATCATCCAGAGAGTTTTTTCAGATAAAGTTTACCAACCATCCAAAGAGCACATAATAACCTCCAGCTTCTATGGTGTTTTTTGGACTTGTGCAATGTGGCAGTCCTAATTGTTAAATTTTAAATTTAATATGGACAGCTTGAGCAAGAGCAAGACCCTGTCTCTACAAAAAAAATACAAAACTTAGGTGGGCATGGAGGCGCATGCCTGTAGTCTCAGCTACTCAAAAGGCTGAGGCAGGAGGATCATTTGAGCCCAAGAGTTGAGGTTGCAGTGAACTATGACGCCACTGCACTCTAGCCTACGTGACAGAGTGAGACCTTATCTAAAAAAAAAATTAATATGGAATAATAAAATTTTAAAAATAACTATGACAATTCTGAAAGGGGAGAGTAAATAATGAAGATTAATTCACCCAGATATTAAGATATTTTATATGGCTACAGTAATTAAGTCAGTGTTCTAATTAAAAAAAAAAGGAAACCAGATCTACAAACAGATCCGTGTATATATAACATATATACCTCGTACAAATGTTACTTATAATAACTTAGACAACATGAAATATTGAAAAGGATTATGGGTTTAGTATTAGTGAAGTCATTTTAGGGTACGATTTGGTAGACTCTAATGAAACTAAGCATATGTATACCTAGTCCCTATTCCACTTTTGACTTTAAACTCCCAGAGAAACTTTCATATGTGAATACAAAGAAAGAGATATAAACACGCTCACTATATCATTGTTTGTAACAGCAAAGAATTAAAAGCATCTTTAAATATCCGTCTAGGTAAAAAGATAAATAAAATGTTATATTAGGTATGATTAATGCTACAATTATGTATATCAACATGGGTAGATCTTAGAAAAAATTTCTGAAAGAAAAATTAAAAGTAGACTAAGCACATCAAAATGCCACGGTATAAATACTTTAGGTAAATACAAAGCATGTGTACATTATACATGTTACAAACATAAAATACATGTTAAATGTATTATTTTGCATTTTATTATATGCATGGTTATAAAAAGAAAGACATAGAAGGTGGATACCCATAGAAAGTAGATGCGAATAGAAAATGATATTGGTGATAAGATTTCTATAAATTTAAAGAAGAAATAAAATCTATTACATTCATGAATGCTTATTTGAGTGATATTTTGGCACTGAAAATCAATTAAGGAGCTAGATTCACATTGGAGTGATACACCACAGGACAGTGAAAAAGTAAGTGGAAGAAACTAACAAGCAGAGAATGCCAGTATACTTAAGTCTTTCATCAACCCCCCATACATAGAGAATAAACAGAAATATTGATGGAAGCTCTGGATTTCCATAGACCACAGAATTGGAGAATTCGAATCATCACTGTCTTCTAGATAACACCAGGCTGTAGCAACTCAAGTGACAGCTCACTTAGATTTATAAATCATGCCCTTATAAAAACACACAAAAAATTTTAAAGATTTATAACAATCATTTTTTTATCGAGGGCAAAAACCATGTCTTGATTTAGTTGATCTTATCAATTCACAATGTTTCTTATGCATAAGATATTGTGCTAGAATCTGCGTCGGCTTATGATAGGAAGGGCAGAAAAGATGCCTTTTAATCATATTTGTAAAATACCCAAAATAGTGTCACACACGCAAAGGACTCAGACTCAGAGAAGTTAAATGACTGCCCAATATCACACAGTTAATAAGTGGACTGAAAATGAGAAGCTGAGATACCGAAAGGGCTGAGCCATTTAGATAAATACTAAGGATAGGATGAGAAAAATAAACTCACAATTATGACAACACTACTCTTGTGCTTCTGGGGCATTAGTCAGCAAAATAAGAAATACTTGAACATAAGTTCTGCAACACCAGCAGTTGATCTGATAACCAGAGGCTACTAAGTGACCCACAAGTGGGGAGTGCATACAACGCGGATTCTCTGGACAAAGGGATGATTCACAGCCCAAGCAGGACAGAATGTGACAGGGTGAGATTTCATCACACTACTCAAAACAGAGCATAATTAAAAACTTACGAATTGTTTCTGGAATTTTCCATGTAATATTGTTGGGCCACGGTTGACTGCAGATAACTGAAACCGTGAAAAGTGAAGCCGCAGGTAAGGGGAGACTTGTGTATTTGCTCAATTAATCATCTAATTGCTAAATGATACAAAATTGGAATGAATCCAGTAACATATGACATTGCTTTTTAACTTCGCACGAGGAATTTGGGTACCGGATTTATTGGTAAATAGGTGAGCACCCCTTGACAACGAACAGCAGATTCAGCTTTCAGCATGGGCAGCCTCTGGGGCAGCATTTCCATCCTTTGAACAGAAAATAGAAAATTTTAGCCTCATCGTCTGCCCTGCCCAGGGCCTGAGAAGAAATGTGAAGATGATTGTTCTCCTAGAAAGAGCCATGAATATAACCACAGGCCGACAACATCATTAACCACCCATTGAATACTCCGGTAATGATTGATGTAAATAGGGAAGCTTCAGTCTCCTGGGATTTTCCAGAGTGGCTCACGACAGTGACAGCATTATTGCGGTCAGCCGTAAGTCATCAATGTTGCTGCACTTCCCTTAAAAAACTCTATTCCCATGGCCTTAAGGGTTTACACAGTGCCTGGGACATTTAACATTGGTTTTCCCTCAATCTCTTAAAAGACTTGTATTAATATCAGAATAAAAATTTAAAATTTATTTTAACTACCTTATCCATAAAAAGAGGTGATTCAACTTGATGTTCTTAAGATGTTTTATTATTCTAAGTCAGTATTTTTTCATATTTACTTCAAAGGGATATTTATTGGCTTCCTTTCCTATATTTGACTTGACTTATCTCAGTACTCTATGGCCCAAATTAAAAAGGAAAGGTTTTTTTTTTTTCTGAAGACTATATTTAGTACATATAGAGTCTATTAGAATAGAATGAGCATAAGATACTTTCTTTAGGTGAAATAATTTTTTTTAAAAGGTATAAAACAAGAAATAAATAAATCCTCTATAATTTCAGAGGTGAGAACTGTAGTAATTTGTGGGCAGTAAATACTTTTTGTGTGTGTGTGCTAACGTAACAGAAAGGTGATAGGAAACCTGATGGCCTCAAAGACAGTAATTTGGAGATTGTTTGGTCCAATGTACAATAAAAAAAAAACACGATAGGTTGGTGGAGCCACTAGATTTGTTACTTAACTAAATGGAGGGGATCCTGTAAGAAAGGAGGACATCTAGTTCAAGATGAAAAAAAGAAAAGCTGTGTTTGTTTTCTCTCCCTCTGAAAATCCCATTGGAATGACAGAAAACATGGAAAAAATTAATCCATATGGTTTTAGAAAATGGATCATGCAAACAAAAAATCATGAGGACTTTCTGGAACAGAGTGAGACAGAGCATCTGGCTGGAGAGGGATAGAGGAACAAGAGCAGAGAAAGCTGCAGGCCAAAGACATGGAGAAGATCTAAAGACTAAGAGCCATACTTTCCAATAGAATTATGGAGAAACTTCGCACAGAGTCAACAAGTACAGAAGGTGGAAGCAAGTTGTGGGTAACTAATAATTGTGCCAGTGGAAATTCCAAAGTAGTAATCCCATTTCTTCTGTATGGAAGATGGATGGAGATACGAACTGCTGCTTAGCCTTAGAGAAATGCACGAAACAAAGTCTATAAATAACTAAAGTAGACAGAGGAGCAGGTATTTCCTCCTATGAATGTGCATGAACACACACACCCCAACTTTAACATACATACTCAGACACCTTTAAAAGAGGAGTTCATAATTCTGCTTTTTAAAATGGGATCCTATTATGTAAAATTTTCTGAAGCACTGAATAAAAAGTAATTCTAAACCTATAAGATTGCCTGCTGTTTGCCACATCTCAGAACATAGGATAGAATTTTTAAAGAATAGGATAAATTGCTATGATTAATTTGGATGAGATGAAGGACTATTACTCTAATCATAACATCAATCTAGCAATACTCATTGATTTTCAAGAGAAGCTGTTTAATTAATTGTAATATGCAATTTAATTAGGAAAAATTAAACTGCAGGTTTAACCCAACAAGAAACCTGTGATTACTGGATCTCAAGGTTACCAGTGAACATTATACAGATAATTTTAAGTGTGTTACAAAGAGCAAGATTGCAATCATGAGTTAGAAAGACAACTGGGTCACTGTAATAGCATAATTGCCCATGGTTGACACTTTCATTGTGATGGTTCAAGAATTTGGTTTGAAAATAGATAGCTAAATCCATGACATATCATTTAGTTTTCATTTAGCTGCAAGTAAGAAGACCCAGCTAACGGTTAGCATTTTATTATCTCATTTAACTACAAGTATCCAAGTAGCTCCAATTAAACAGTTCAAGGGCTAACAAAGAAGCTTAATGACTTTAAGCAATAATTTTTGATACAAATTTAATACAAATGTGTGACGACTCTTTAACATAACAGTAACTGAAGGGATCATCACATAAATAAATACCTTCAATACATAACTACGGTCTACATTAACTTTGCTATGAATCATAACTTACTCCTCTATCTCCTGGTTAGCAATTTATGTGGTTTTGTAATTTTGAATGCAAGTTATGTGAATGACATTTTAAAATAAGCATGTTATGTTTAACTTTGCTTGAATTTGACAGAAGAAAAAAAAAATACCAGAATGGGAATACTAAACTTTAGTTAATTCCAAAAACACATATTATTCATTGATAAAACGATTTCTCCAAAATTAAAATAAAAGATTAAGAATTCAGAGTGCTAGTTAGTCTTACTGTCTGTCTGAATTACATGACTAAATGTTTTGGTTTTTCTTATTTCAAGAAGTGTTATTTCTCTTATGTTCTAATCAGTTGCTCAAAAACATACTAACTGTGATTACTTGTTTGAATCACAACTTTTTATTTTTATTTCTTTCTAGTGGGAAATTTAGAAAATACTGAAAAGGATAAAGAATTCTTTAGAGGGCAGGAATATGATTGATTTCAATTTTATTCTTTATCCTTTTCAGTATTTTCCAAATTTCCCACCATAAACACATTACTCTTAAAATAAACGCAGACTAATGAGTGTTATTTTTAATTAAAATAATTAAATGTCAAAGAAACATTAATATTAAAGATGATGAAAGATGAAATAGCTGAGGGACTATGATCTGGTTATAGATCTATACTGTCTCTAGAACTGGAGTCAAGAAAGACAGAGATGTGAAATAGAAAGAGGTCACCACACTGAATGTTTTCTACTGTTGGAAAGGGATGTATAGGCCAGAATCCAACCTCAAAAATGTGTGACTATTAGTCATTTTGGTAAGTCAAATATACTTGTTCTAGATGCTGTAAATATTTTAGAAGTTATCTGGATACCCTTCCCCTTATCAACTCTGTCATTTTTGGTTTCCCTTGGTATTTCTTCAAAACAATTTGAGTTATTTATAGCAAAAAACATCAGTGAAGAGAGTGTCCAAAGTCAGTCCCTGAGATTTAGCTAATAATATAATAATAATAACTGACATTTGCTGAGCACTACCTATATGAAAGGGACTAAGCTCTTTATATTAACTTGGCTTATTTAATCCTTCCAACACTGTCTTGAGGTAGATACAACTATCCTCACCTTACAAATGATAAAAACAAGCCACAAAGACTTTAAATCCTTTGTTTGCTCCAGGTCGCTTAAAGCAAATAGAAACTCGGTTCTAATCCAGACAGTTTGACTCCTGAGGCCAGCTCTAAGCTGCTACACTAAGCTCTTCCTAATGGGACAACAAAGGATGATTGATACTTGCTCCAAGATGAATCAAGAACTGTATGAGATAACAGAGACATTCAGTTTTCAATTTCCAACTTGGTTTATAAAAAAAGACATAGAGCTTCTCTGTGTGACTAAACTTGCCAGCAAGAAAATGAAATTAGTCAAACTTGGAAAAGCATCTCACAATTTGCAAAGCATTATTACATGTTAGAGCTCATTTAACAGGCCTCGAAATCTTGGAGGATCAGCAGTATCATTATTTTATAGCTGTGGAATATGAACATCAGAGAACAGAGGTGACTTGCCTGTTTATAAAAGAGTCGGAACAAAACCATGTTTTCTAACCTGGATCTTACACTCTTTCCATCTCTATTCTCACAATGAATGCCAATTAAAAAAAAAA
>CAUYRT010015676.1:0-11617 GCA_963574885.1 Lepilemur ruficaudatus | reverse complement strand
ATTTTTTTTTTTTTTTTGAGACAGAGTCTCACTCTGTTGCCCGGGCTAGAGTGAGTGCCGTGGCATCAGCCTAGCTCACAGCAACCTCAAACTCCTGGGCTCAAGCGATCCTTCTGCCTCAGCCTCCCGAGTAGCTGGGACTACAAGCATGCGCCACCATGCCTGGCTCATTTTTTCTATATATATATATCTTTAGTTGGCCAATTAATTTGTTTCTATTTATAGTAGAGACGGGGTCTCACTCTTGCTCAGGCTGGTTTCGAACTCCTGACCTTGAGCAATCCGCCCACCTCAGCCTCCCAGAGTGCTAGGATTAGCCACTGCACTGGGATCCCCTTGCTGGGATTCTTTATAAAGGTGTTTTCATCAACTGTTGGGTTACCCTAAAATACAGCTCATACAGGAAAGGCAGGAGAAGTGCCAGGTTCTTTTCTTTTATCCACTAGTTTTCAGGATAATGAATTGATTCTCTAGCATCTTCCAAAACTGACCAGCAAGTGTTAGCTTCTTCTTCTTTGTTTAGTATTATTATGAATATATGGATTTTTAAAAAAGCATATTCAGTGTTCTTAATCTAGTGAAGTCATTATTCTCTTTGGAGCTCGAATTACCTGCCTTTGGCCAGTGGGGGCCCTTCGCGTGGCTCCGCAGGCCGGTGGGGAGAGCTCAGGCCCCGTGGGTCGGGCTTGTGTCCTCCCAGCAGTCAGTTTGAAAACGAAGCTTTTCTGGGGTGAGTGGCTGTGGGCAGCCAGGCTTTGACAAAAGGGCAGCAGAAGGTCACTCTGCTCATCTTAAGCATCTTACTAGGGGTCATAGCTTTTGGGGTGTTACATGATTATCCCCATTTTATAGCTGGAGAGCTGGGCTCAGCGAGGTTAAATTTTTCCCAAGACTACATAGCCAGTAAAGGCAGAACTGGGAAACCAGTCAGGCATTTTGACTCCACATCCCTGAGGGTCAATGAGGGAGTGAGAACAAGGCAGGGGATCGCATTGCAGGTGGGGGGAAAGCTTGGGCCGAGGCACGGAGACAAGACAGGAGTGTGAATTCAGTGGAAGGCCAGCTGGACCCCGAGCCCACTGGGGTCGGCGGGGAAGGCAGCAGGAGCTCCGTCTTAGAGAACTGGACTGCCTGGAGGCTTGGGCTCCTAAGACCCAGGGTTGCTGGGGAGTACCCTGTTTTGGTAGACGGTACAGTGAGCTTGGAGCAGGTCCCTGGGCTGGGCTGCCTACCCTGTGCCTCATTAGCTATTTATAGGAGCCCGGTGCTCAACCCTTGAGTCCCCCTTTCCTGGTGAGACAAAGTGGGGAAGACCTCTTATCTGCAAGCTGTTACAAGGCTCATGGTGCCTGGCATGTGATAGGTGCTCAGGGGCCCTACGTGGGATCTTAAGACTCCTAAGAAAAGAATGAGATGCAGGAGACGTTTTATGCAGCTTAACTGATTTCATGCTTTACTGATGTGAATATGATTTAAAATTTATAGACAAAGATAATCCGGTCAGAATGACCTTCCTTCAGTTGCTGGGGTGGCGGGGGCGAAGGAACAAATGGATCTCGGAAAGAGAGTTGCGGTTCCTTCAACACACCGTCCGCCTGGGAACGGAGGATTTGATAAAGATGGAACTTCTCTGTTCTTGAGCCGAAAAGAAAAGCTTAAAAACAATAGACTTAATTGAGTCTGATTGTTTTCCTGTTTGTATTCATAAATAACACTGTGTAAGCAGACAGGATATGGTTCCAGAAAGCCCCGCACGTTAATCAAATCTGTCTGTCCCCTTTATTTTCCCACATGAGGATAGATTTTCAACAAATCTGTCTGTCCCCTTTATTTTCCCACATGAGGATAGATTTTCAACTGTCCCGGAGGTCTGTTAGGGACCCACAGCTCATATCCCTGACAGAGGGGGTGGGCACCTCTCACTTGGTCCCAGTGTGGGAGGAGCAAGGGCCTCTGTGTCATCCTCACAGGGTTTCAACCTGAGAATTGAAGGATGGGCATCTCAGGGAAGGGAGTTTTAAGCAGCCCTGTGTCACGGCTGTCAATTTGTCCAGGAGCAACATTCACCTTCAGTCTCTGGCCCAGTGCTGGGCTCACAGGGAACCCGTGAGTCATCCTTGCAGGCCTAGTTCTTTCAGGAAGCCTTCCCCGATCTCCTTAGCCTCAATCTTCTCCTTTTTCTGAACTTCTGTAGTCCTGTGTGGAGGTTTATTCTGACTTCCCAGACACTTAAACTAACAGGAACGCCTCTTTCCTGATCATTTTGGTTAATGGATGGTTTATAGTGTTGCTTCAAAAAACTAAGATCAGTGGTTTCTTTGTAACAATTCACATTTATTTAGTACCCAGTGCTTAAGAAGTGTTCTTCCCAGCCTGATATTGACATGCCAGCTGGGCATCTTGGCTTGGTAGGATGCACCATGCGGGCTGTAGCAGTACTGGCGTCATCAGCGTAACCTGTGGTCCTTTCAGCCAATAATTCCTAAGTAACAGTCTGTGGCAGGTACTGAGCTAGGTTTAGGGATGAAAAAGTCCTGTTCTCTGCCCTTGGGAGCTCACAGCAGGGAGAGGGCAAGATGAATCTCCTCCTCACTCTGACAGAATAGGAGCTGGATCAGGGTGGGGATGGGTGGAGGAAGGGATATTTTTGATGGGGAGACTGGACCAGATGGAGTAGGGTTGGATCTACATGACAAAAGGCAGTGGAAAATGAATGGTGTCTCCAAATCCCAGGAAGCAGGATTTAGGTGATTAATACTGAGCGCCAGATGTGTGTGTGCCAGGCACTGTGCTAGGGTTGTTTACACAGAGTTTTCAACTCATCTTTTAAACAGTGATGTTCTATAGGTAGTACCGTGTTACCTGGTTTAAATATGGGAAACCTGAGAGTCAGAGAAAATTAACTTATTTTCCTAAGTTAGCTGTTGCGTTGTTGAACTTGACATTCACCAGCTGGAGACTCCGATTTCAAATCCTGCATCCTTCCCACTACCCTTTGCCAACATCCGCTACCACACCACATCGTCTTTCTGTTATCAAACGTTAGTGCCGTGTGCTCGGACGTATGTGCTGTTTAACTGCTTTGTGGGGGAGGGGTTGACCCACAGCAGTGATTGTCCAGACGAAGCGGAGGGGCGTCGATTATAGAGGGCTCATTAGAGGGAAAGAACCAGAATGAGCTCTTTGGAGACTTCATTGGGCCAAGGAATGCCACTTTCCAAACCGGGAAGGTACATGCTGAATCCAGTGACCAAGAGATCCTGTGCATCTTCCGTGACTCAGTCGGCACTCTGCTCCTCCTCTTTGTTATGGCCTGTGTCTCATACTGACTTAGTAATGTGGCGTTTCCCCATTAGATTGTGGTTCCTCCGAAGATGAGATCAGGTGCCACCACCTCTGTAACCCCAGTGCTTAGCGCTGGGCTTGGCACCCAGTTGGCGCTTAAGAGCTATTTGTTGAATCCACCACCTATCCATCTGCCCATCTTGCATTCACTCACCCATCTACCTGTCCATCCATCCATTCGTCCACTCGTTCAGTCTTTCCGCGGGTCTTCCCTGCACAGCACAACGTACCAGGTATTATTACGGCCAGTGCTGAGGTAACAGAGATTGAATTGGATACAGATGTTGCTCTCAAAGCATTAATGAGAAGAAAATGTGATAAGTAAAAAAAAAAATGAATGAATGAATAAAGGTGTTATTAGCTTCAAGCCTGAGACTCTCCAAAAAGAAATTAGTTTTTTTAAAATCTTAAGCGATGTGCATGTGAGGGAGGCAGCTCTCACGCTGTCGTGTTTCCATCGTATCCTGGCCCCGCCGAGGTTTCTGCCGGTGCCATCTGGCCCTGTCCTCTGCTGGAGGACCGTGAGACGTGAGGGTGTCCATGGGAGCCCGAGTGTGCAGGGGAGGGGAGGGCAGGGGCACTGACCTGGCAGCGTAAGGTGGCCACGTCCCCGTCCCCCCCTGTGTCTCCCAAGAGTAATGCTGCCTGAAAGCCAGAGCAGATGTTTTCAGGCCAGAGCTGTCATTCGTCAGCCTCTCCTCTGGGAACAGGAGGTGACAGCACATTTCTCTGAGAACAAAGGCTAAATCCTCTGACATTATTTTTGACTCACCCTACTAGGGTTTTGTGAAACGCTTCAGACTTGTGAGGGGCAGAGTAAATTCTTTCACCTTCTCCTGGCTTTGTGGTCCAGAGGTCCATGCGGAGCGGCTCAGGGGGAGGGATTTAGCCACACAGGATGCACGTGGGCGTGTTTGGAACACAACCAAAGAAAACCTCATTACAGCTCAGTGTTTTGTTTTCAAACTGACTTGGCAAACCCGTAATCTGGGCATTTGAAGTGGAAATGTGTATCACATGAACAATCGGAACAAGTACTGTCTGTGTCTCTACGTGATCTTCAGACTGGGATGTCCCACTGTTTGCTGGGTCTCCCCAGAGCATCACATCCCAAATGACCCCAGCATCTTCTCCTTATTCTAGCTTCTCCTGAGTTCTTTAATGCCATCTACTGAAACTTGGGAATCTTTCTCCACCTGCACAACCGGTAATTATCAGGTGCTGTAGATTTCCCTGTTAATTGTGTGTGCGCGTGTTCTAGGGAGGCAGTCTCATCTCTTCTGTCTTCCCTGTGACTGCCCTGGTGCTGGTCCTTGGCTGGACTGTCGTAATGGACTCCTACCAGGTCTCCACAGCAAGTCACGTCCCCACTGGTGCGTCCTCCTGTGCCTTCTAGAACATATGTCTGGTCGTGTCACTTGGGAGCTGCAAACCTTGCTGTGTTTCCTGTTGGGCCTTGGGAGCTAGTAACTGACTCTCCTTCCCCCTGCTCCAGTTCCAGCTGCAGGAGATGGAGGAGTCAGGCAGATGGACACTGTGGATGGACACTTTGTCCATCCACAGGTGTCCATCCACAGTGTCCATGCGGTCAAGGTGTGAGGGCCAGATGGTCTTGCTCGTGCTCCCTGTCCCCGCTCCGGACTCCCTGCTGGCAGGATGGGCCTGGGCTGTCCAACTAAGGGAAAGTTTACGCTAAAGTTACCTAGGAAGCCACCTCACATAAGCAAGGAAGAGAGACAAAGTCTCCTGATCTTTTACTGGATCTACTTGTTGGAGGAAAGAGGATGGGCTAAGGAGCTAGCTCTTCCTTCCTCCATGGGGAGTGGCTGTGAGTGTCATGAGACTGGGGGCATTGTTTTGGGGAAGCCCTTCCCCTGGAGACTCCAGGAACAGAGAAAGGGTTTGTTCTCCTTCATACTGGACATACATGATATGATCCCTGCTTATTTTTCCAGTGTCTTTCCCTGCTGATATGTCTGGAAAGTTCTCTGGTGTGGGCAGTGGCCCTGGGGTTACCTGGATGAGCAAGGTAGTGTAGGATGGGGTCATGTGCTGGTGGCCCCCTCCAAGGCCAGGCCAGCCTTCTTCTTTGCTGCTCCCAGCCACCCTGCCCTTTGCCTTCCAGCGGCACGAGTGTGTGACCTGTCTCCAAGGTGGTGCTCCTGCCTTGTTCTGTGTGGCTCCCGCCACCCTGACCCTGCTCTTTAGGCTGCCTTTTATGACACTGCCCTCCCAGCTGGCTCAGGAGCTGCCTTTCCTTAAAAAGAGTTGTAATCCTTTTGCTGGTGGAGGGTCTTGCCTCAGCATTGATGGCTGTGGGCTGATCAGGGTAGTGGTGGCTAAAGGCTGGTGTGGCTGCAGCAACTTCTTAAAATAAGACAGTAATGAAGTTTGCCACATCAATTGACTCTTCCTTCTACAAAAGATTTCTCTGTAGCATGTGATGCTGTTTGGTAGCATTTTATCCACAGTAGAACTTCTTTCACATTTGGAGTCAATCCTCTCAAGGTCCTGCCACTGCCTTATCTACTAAGTTTATATAATATTCTAAATCCTTTGTTCTCATTTCAACAGTGTTCACAGCACGTTCACCAGGAGTAGACTCCATCTCAAAACACAACTTTCTTTGCTCATCCATAGAAAGCAACTCTTCATTCATTCAAGTTTTATCATGAGATTGCAGAAATTCACTCACATCTTCAGACTCCACTTCTAGTTCTCTTGCTGTTTCTAGCACATCTGTAGTGAATTCCTCCACCAAAGTCTTAAACCTCTCAAAGTCATCCATGCGGGTTGGAATCAACTTCTTCCATAAATGTTGATATTTTGACCTCCTCCCGTGAATCACAAGTGTTCTTAATGGCATCTAGAATGGTGAATCGTTTCCAGAAGGTTTTCAATTAACTTTGCTCAGATCCATCAGAGGAATTACCATCTATGGCAGCTATTGTCTTAAAAAATGTATTTTGTAAATAACAAGACTTGAAAGTAGAAATTACTCTTTGATCCATGGGCTATGGAATGGATGTTGTATTAATAGGGCTGAAAACAACTTAATCTTCTTGTGTATCTCCATCAGCGCCTTTGGGTGACCAGGTGCATTGTCAGTGAGCAGTAATATGTTGAAAGGAATCTTTTTATCTGAGCAGTAGGTCTCAACAGTGAGCTTAAAATATACAGTAAACCATGCTGTAAACAAATGTGCTGTCATCCAGGCTTTGTTGTCCCTTTTATAGAGCACAGGTAGAGTAGATTTAGCATACTCTTAGGGGCCCTAGGATTTTTGAAATGGCAAATTAGCATTGGCCACCAGCTGCAGTAGCCCCTAACTAAAGAGTCAGCCTGTCCTTTGAAGCTTTGAGGCCAGGCATTAATTTCTCTCTAGCTACGAAAGTCCTAGACAGCATCTTCTTCCAGTATAAGGCTGTTTCCATCTACATTGAAAATCTGTTGTTCAGTGCAACCTCCTTCATCGGTGATCTTGGTTAGATCTAAAGGATCACTTGCTGCAGCTTCTACATCACACTTGCTGCTTCATCTTGCACGTTCATGTTCCTTAAACCTCATGAACCAACCTCTTGTAAGTTCAGACTTTTCTTCTGCAGCTTCCTCACTTCTCTCAGCCTTCATAGAATTGAAGAGACTTAAGGTCTTGCTCTGGATTAGGCTTTGGCTTAAGGACCACAGACTGGGCAGCTTAACAGCAGGCATGTGTTGTGTCATAGCTTTGGAGACCAGAAGTCTGAGATCAAGGTGTTGCCAGGGCCAAGCTCCCTCCGCAGGCACCAGGGAAGGATGTGGTCTGAGTATCTCTCCTGGCTTCTGGGAGTTTCTTGGCTTGCGGCAGTGCAACTCTAGTCTTCATGTGGCGTGTGTGTGTCTGTGTCTACATTTCCCCTCTTTATAAGGACAGCAGGCATAGTGGTTTAGGGGCCCACCTATGACCACTCCACTATGACCTCGTATTGACTCATTACATCTGCAAGGACCTTGTTTCCAAATAAGGTCACATTCTGAGGTACTGGGAGTTAGAACTTCAACATATGAATTTTGGGGACATCATTCAATTCATAAGTTACCTTCTTGACGTGAAGGTGCTTCAGACTTTGGTGGGCTGGGACATGCAATGAGAGCATTCTTGGGGTGGGGAGAAGAGCTGGGGCTTTTGCACGGAGGTGGGAAGCCTTCCTCTCAGGGAAGCCTGGTGGGCTTGATAGGTTTCTCCCATGGTGGTGGCCACATCCTATGTGTTTGATTTATGGTTGATTTCACCCTGGTGACAAGCTTGATTCCTGGGATAAACTTGGGCACTTTAATTACATATATATTTCAGATCTGTGGCCTGGACACTGCCTCCCCCGGCTGGACCTCAAGGCCTCCCCAAATGACTTCCTTGACTTTTTGCATCTGGGTAGCCCAAGGGAGGCTGGAAGTAGGAGCAGCCTGGCTTCACCTTGAATTCTGTTGGTGCCACAGTTCTGAATTGACTGTCTCCGATGCTCAAACTGAGAGGACGATGATCAAATGCCTATTTTATGGGCAGCAGAGTTTTGAGGGGCAGTGTGGGCTAGTTGCGGGAGTTGCCTGAATGGATCGTGGTGAGTTGGCGTATAGACACGCAGTGCGTGTAGTACGTTCATGGCGGTCTCTATGCCACCCACGGTGCCCTCAGAGTGGACAGCACGTGGCTCTAAGAACTGCCTTCCAGGACTCGTCTAGTCTCTTCCAGCCTCCTACGGCTCCTGCGGCCATGGCATCCTGTCTGCCCTCAGTACTCTGGGTCTGCCACACCTCTGCCACTTTGCTCCGATGCTCGTCTTTCAGGACTAGCCACTTGTCACTCCTCTTGGCAGTTTTCCCTGTGGAGTGGGTTTGAGCTCGGGACTTAGACAAACCTGAGGTCTAGTGTTAATCTCCAGTGTGAGTAGCCCTAGTGAGTTTTATAGCCTGGTGACCCACTTGTAAAACAATCCCGATGGCGCTTTCCTCAGGGTGGTAAGTTACTGCAGATACCCAGTAAACATGCTCAGTGGGTGTTGGTCCCTCTGCCACTCCCAGCAGGGGCCACACTGCCCCCCTGGGGGCCCCAAGGCTATGGTCACACATATCACTTGTCAAAACAAGGCAGCGTGTGCTTATGGAACAGCAAGGAGTCCTTTGCTATGCTTTGGTGAGGAATGACAGCATAGTTGCTAGTCCATTTTAAAAAGTCTATTATTTCCCTATGACACCCTCTTAATTATTAAAAATCAATGCATTAACGATTTTTTTCTGGCATAAGTTATATCTAACATTGTTCAGTGGGTGAGTCACCCTTTCCAAAACTTACTTTTTATATTTGCAAATATTTTCCCACTTGCTTCTCATTTTGTAAATCTCAAAAAGGTCATGGCTCTCTGAAAACCCTTATAAAATAGCATTTTATTTGAACCTTTCAGGCATTTGGAAAATAGGCCATTTGAAATGAATGTTCCTTGACATTCCTGTTCTGTTGAGTTGTTTCTATTTATTGATGGTTGTAGCAGGTGTGCCAAAGCTGGGAGTCAATCAAACCTTTGATTCCTCTATCATTTCCTGTCTGTGTGGCCAGCCTATTTCTTTATCTGTAAAAAAGGCAACAATAGTAGCCACCTTCCTTACTCGCTCAGTTATTGAAGAGTGAAGCCAAGTGCTTGGTATTTTATAACTGCCCACTGTAAGTTGGCTTCTGGCAGCCGTGGTCATTGTTCCAAGGAATTTTCTCACATACTCATCTTTTGTTATATCTTAGTCTTACTCCAGGCCAGCCTTAGGATCTTTTGTTTTAAATGTGCTAATGTAATTCTGGTTTCTGTTACATTTAACAACTAGGAGTGACACATTTAGAAGTAACTAAAAGATGCTGGTAACTTCCCCAGACCCAGAGAGTGGCGCTGGGGACTGTGCTATCTCTCCGCCTTGCCTGCCGGCATTTTCCTAGAGAGGGTGATGTAGTGCTCTTCCTTCAAGAGCAAAGGAGAATAGGACCCAGCAAGTCTCAACCAAACACTACATGCATATTTGATCATGCCAATAGTTCTACCACCTGCAGTGGGATGGACAACCTGCAGAGAAAACTGGGGCCTCTTCCCAGACAGGTGTCTGATGTCAAGGTCAGGAGGGGTGTGAAGATCTGTTCAGTGGGAATTTACAACTTTACAATCATTGAAAGTTGAAAATGAACACATTAAAAAAATTTAGCATAGAGGAAAAAGTCACACTCATTTTAAGGTAAATTTGGGCTGTCTGGGTAATGTGACCATGTTTTCCTTCCTTTTCAAGTAGGAAAAAGTTGCTCTTTGCTTCACTCTTGGCTTCTCATTGTGTTTCTGACACTGAATTTAGGAGTTCCAGCACCCCAGGGTCAGGGCGTGGAGCAAGATGAGGCTCTGTCTGTGAGCCACAGCTGCTGCCGCCGCAGGAGGGGAGGGATGGGGGGAGACCGTGGCCCTAATCGATGCAGACCTTTATTATACCCAGTGCTGGCCTCTGGATGCCTCTGGCAGCCTGGCCTTCAGCCCAGGCCCGAACCTGCTAAAGCAACTTACCCGACTCTGATGACATTTTGGTATCAGTTTGAACAAGACTTGGGCAACTCATTCAGGTCTAATAGGTGAATAGAGTGAAATGGGAAAAAAAAAGTATGCGTAAAATATAAGCATGTGTCTTTAGGTGAAAAATATCCTTGCGGGTCTTATATTTATTTTTGGCAGAGATCTTCCAAAAAGTTTTGACAGAAAGGTACCGATTGTTTTCTCTTGTAATCGGATTAGTAGTTTAATGAAATTTGGATACACACAGTTACCTATATTGTTAGCAATAAGAGCCGTTTCGATGTACTGTTTGTCGGATATTGAGGAATGCATTTTGAACTAGGGAACCACCATCTCTGAGAGTCTCTAGGAAGTTAGTGAGCCTGCCCAGCTACACGGCTCTCCTGTGTTTTCCCTTCTTAGCCCCCTTCTCATTTTATGACTCCCGTTGTTTAGCACCCTCCCAAACCGAAGTTCTGTGAGAACATGAACTGTGCTTATCTTGTTCACCATTAAAAAATTAAATAATGGGGGTGGGGGGTAGATCCAAGTCTGAGCGATGTGGGGGGTCACTGTGGAGGGGTGGGATATGCTTGAAAAGTAGTTGGGGAGCGGAATTAGGGGTCTCAAAAGGGGAAAGGAATTCCTCAAAAACTGATTCATGTGAGTAACTGTACACCTCGGTAAATTCACTGAAAATCATTTAATTGTACACTTAAAATGAAGTGTTGGTTGTACGTAGATACAGTTGGAGCACTATGTATGTACCCTATGGACTACTTTGACAGAGTAGGTTTTTGAATGTAACAAGATAAGTCAACTTGAATGGGAAATCAGCTCACTACAAATTGTGACTGTAAACATTGTACTGTAAATGCTTTGTAGTTTTCCCCCAATAAAAAAAAAAAAAAAAAAAGAACTGGATATGCCAACAGATTGAATGAGCTTTGAAGTAGATTATTCCCCAGATCCTCCAGATAATAATCCTACCCAGTGAATAACTTAATTTGGTCTCATGACACCCTAAAACAAAGAACCCAGCCAAGCCCACTAGACTTCTGACTTACAGATTGGTGAGTTACCAAATGGGTGTGTTTTAAGCTTCTGATATATGTGATTTGTGACATAGTAATAGAAAACTAATACAAAACCCTTGCATTTTCAGGCTTCCTGTGATTTTGTTGTCTCACTCCATGCAAAAGTGGTGCTATGATCATCAGTTGGTGTCTATAACCTGAGTATAGTGAGCTCCACTTCATCATGCCAGTATGTACTAGCCAGAACTTTCTCTAACACAACTCTTGGGCAGCACTCTTGGGTTCTCAGAATCTTAGCAAGCGAACTTGAATGTTACTTCTTTTTGTGGTAGGCCCATGTGCATTGGCACAGAAATTCCTCGGGTCAAATAAGATCTGCTTCTTATTTTTCTCAGTGAACTTGGAGAACTTGGCTGACCTCTTTGAGACTTTTCTTCTTTCATATAAAGTGGCTATCCCACCAGCAATGTAGGAGTGTTCCTATCTTTCCGCATCCACACCTGGCCACCTTATTTTAAATTGCAGCCCCCTGCCCCTCATTTCTTATCTGCCAACCCAGCTTTTTTCTCCTTCCATAGCCTCTGTCCCCTCTAACATGCTTCATGTTTTATCACTTATTTCCGTATAGTCTGTCTCTCTGTTGCTGGTTTCTGCCTCCCGCCCCCAGAATGGAAGCTCCACAGG
>CAUYRT010015675.1:0-36006 GCA_963574885.1 Lepilemur ruficaudatus | reverse complement strand
CTTTGTGCATATAACGAGTAGAGGTGAGAGGTAGGTAGGGCTTCCACAATTTCTGGTGTAACGTTCTCAGTCTAGGTATTGCCATCCATTTCTATGAGCCATTGGTGAGGTTTGGGGGCCAGGAAGTTTGTATCACCCTCGAAGAATATTGATGATCTCTCTGCTTAGGGGTCTTGACAGGCCCAATCTCTTTCTATAACATTTAGGTACGTAAACGTTGAGTTTACACAGGTATGTTCTGTCGCTGTTGACATCTGCAAATACTAGTGTTTGTGTATATACATTGTTATGTTGCTATAAGGTGGGCACAGGGCAATAAAAAAATGAAAGTTTTTTTTCATTGAAGTCTCCTGTTAGCTTCTTATAAATTCCGTATGATTCTTTCATCGAGAGCATCACTGGCTAGATTTTAAAGGGGCTGTTTCTGTAAGAAAAATTTTCCACTTAGAAAGCCTGAGACTAATCCCATGAAACAACATGGCCCTATTTCTCCTCTGTTTGTCCATATTCTTTGTCTATACAGTTGCTTCTACTTCCAGGAGTTTTTTACCATCCTCTGATGACAGAGATGATTCATGTTTATGAAGCCTGTGCCCTCCCATGATTTTGAAAAATGCTTTCTGTGTGATAGATACTCAATGTTTATTAAACTGAATATTAAAGCTAATCGGAACAATGTTATCATTCTAATAATCTCTAAACAGGACCATATCAGACCTTTCTCTGAGAAGCTTTCCATGAATTCTCCAGTCCACGCGGTTACCTCCCTCTCGTACCTTCTGTCAGCCTTGTACAACCCTGGTAATTAAATGTTATCTAATAGCTCCACGAGTATTAGATTTGAAGCTTATCTAGGACACAGTTTCTGTCATATTTTCCCCCTTTTGAGTCTTTATAACTCTCTGGCATAATGCTTTATTTATAGTCATAAGTCAATGGAACTTAGAGGTTGATTATTAACCTGGCATTCAGATTTTCACTGAGTCAAAATATTAATCAAAAGTTTTATGTTGAACTGTAATATGTGAGAAAAAAATTGGAGAAAGTATACTCAATTTGATTTTTGCTTATTATCTCATTTACTTTAAAGCTTTTGGGGGGAAAATCATAGACATTTTCATCAATGTAAGGAGTATGATTTCGTTTGTTTTCAAGAATAAACAAAGAAGAAATGAATTTTTTAAATGAAAGAAAAAACCATATGGATTGACAACGGAACATTCTCTGATTCTACAAAATGCTAGAGAAATATATATGAAGGCTTCAGCTACAAGCAACAATTTATAAGTGCCATTTCTTTCATCTGTTTGACACCATCTCAAGAGACATTGTTCTTCAGTCAGCTAGCTCAGAAAGCTGTTAAAAGTATGGCAGACATCCTGCTTACTTTATACAGACTGAGAGCAAACATGGTTATACACTTACTACTTAGGAAATAATTTATTTGTAATGAGAAATTTATTGTCATCTTTGCCTTATTCATTTTGAAGAGTAAAATTAAACTATTGCTACCCTAGTTGTCGGGGCCTAGCCAAATGGCAACATTTGTGTTCCAATTGTGCCTGAGGGATACAAAGAATTTTTTACAGGACCAAAAAATTACAGTGTTGTGTTTGAAGCCAAGTTTATTATTAAGGTTCTTTTATAAAGAGTGTTTGGTTGAAAGAAACAGAAGCCCGATCAAGCTAATTTAAATGGAGGGGAGTTAATGAAAGGAGAGAGGCAAAACATGACCCAGCCTTCAAAGATCCAGAACTGGGAAAAAGTGGCATTGGGAGTTTCTGCTACTTTCAGTAACTATTTCTCTTTTAATTCAAACTTGTTTGATTGCAAGGAGCAGAAATCTCTTGAAATCAGTGTAAAGGGGAGGGCATCTTTTATTTCTTTTCTTTATACACACTCCTTGGTTTATCATATTCATTCTCATGATTTGAAATGTCTCTGCTAATGATTTCTTAATTCCTTGCTTTATTGGTGAGCCTCTGATCACTCTTTATAAAATTGCGGTTGAATCCAATTGCACGCTCTCCCTCTTTCCTGACCTCACTTTACTTGCACCATTTATATATATATATATGTATATATTCTTCATTTGTTTATTCTTTGCCTCCCCTCTCTCCCATGAGAATGTGCTTGGCCTGAGAGCACAGATTTTATGTTGCTCATTGCCCATTTCCAGCATATAGAATAGTGCGTGCTATAAAGTAGTAGCTCAATGTTTATTTCATCCATTCAGCGAGTGAATAAACCAAAAGCATGAGAAGTTGTATCATAATGGCAAAGCACAGAAAGTGCATCTGCTTTGCACTTGCGAGTTGTGTTAAATGATCAACTTAGGCATATTAAAATCTTAAAGAGTTTATTTGAGCAGGTAGCGATTCATGAATCTGGCAACACAAGACCACATGTGGTTCAGGGCTTCACCAAAGGGACATGAGGAGAAAGCATTTTTTTTTTTTTTAAATTAGGTGAGCACAGAGGTAAGCAAAGGGAATATTTGATTTGTTCAAGTGGAGCAGTTGTCTTATTTGTGTCATTCCAGTGTCAAGTCCTTAGTTAGAGGAGAGTTGGCAATTTCCTCTTGGTTAAGCTTAAGTTTTGTTTTACTCTTTGCACTGAGTTGGGTTTTTGTTTGCTTACGTAGGAGCTATGGAGAGCCTCATGGTCTCCCAGTTAATTATTTTAATAATTGAAAAGTTATGAAAAAACTATACTATTCCATGGGACACATGGAATGTCAACTGTGCATATTCTGCCCCTACCACTTGTACTCTTGCTCACCCACTGTCTGTTCTTAATCACTGGATGCTCATAGATGCTCTAACCCCGAATCTTAACGACCCTCCCACACCGCCCCCCGTTCCCCACCATCTAACTGCAGACTCCTGCATCTTCCAGTCAGGTTAGTCTAGAAACAGATTCTGGCAAATGATTGCTAGAGAATGGATTGGCTTCTTTCTGATCAGGAGTCAAAATCTTAGCTAATCAATTTTATCCAGGGTCCGATGACAGACATACATCTGATGGCACAGGTTCAACCTCTCAGCAGATGTGATTTGTGAAGCAATGCTCAGAGAAGTGAGCTTGGGGCTGAGCTATTTTTCTCAACTGTTTAAAAACTATTGGCATTGTTTGCCTTCTTGCTCCACAGAGAATCCCATCATTCACTCATTCATTTTAAAATGTTGTTTAAGCTTCTGCAGCCATCGCTCAGATGCTGGTGGTACAGCCAGAGGCAAAATGGCATTTCTACCTCCTTTGGGGAAAGCTTCGTAGCACCCTATTCTCTTGGCACATCTCACAATACTCCTTAAGCCTAGATTTGCACACAAGTTATCTTACTTTATTTTTTACTCTTTCATTCAAAAGGGATAGAGTAGCAGTCATCTGAGTAGTTTTCTGGTAGGACACATCTTCACATGGGGTCAAAACTTCAGCAAGGTTAATGGGTTGCACCCAGATATCAAGAATGAAAATAATTTCTATTTGACACCCGTCTACTTACTGTCTAATAAAAGATGTATCTATAATGTGCAAATCTGGAATAAAAACACTCTCAAGCCCTAAGACTTGAATGACCACAGTTCATGCTTTTACAAAGGACACACAGTGTTGGTTATTCTAATTCAAATCACTGTCTGTGTCTCCTGTTGACATTCTTTGTTTACTTGTTCTACTTTTGTGCTTCTTAAAGCTCCAGGTATATAATGATTACTCATTATTTTTAAATCACTTTTATTTTACTTTGTAAAATTCCCTATTCATCCCCTGCTGCTGTTAATTAATACCAGGGGATTGCTGGCTGTGGTTGCTGCAGTACTACAGTATAGATCTCAGTATTCACACTTTTTATGAATAGTTTTCTAAATAAAAACTTGGTTACTGTGAATGTTAATTTGAGATGCTTGATAATATGTGAGTATATTTGTGTGTGTATTTAAGGGTATACATGGCCTTAAAAGGGGTTACTCAAATGAAATTGGGATGGACTACAGTAAGCATAGATTAAGGAGTAGAACAAACTTCCCAGAAAATTTCTCCAGGTTAAGAATTTCTAGAGCTTTATTATATCTTGCAATTATTTTTGAAATCATCCTTTATAAAATTAATAAAGGGCCACAAAGTGGGAACTGTGGTAGGGGCCTAAACTCTGTAAAGGTATAGGCATAGTTGAAAATATACATATGTATATACATATATAGCCAGCCATTGTTCCCTAGTTTGCTTTCCTATAATTGCTTACTACTCAGGAGTCATATAGCTAATGGCCATAAAGATTCTTAGCTTTCTTCATTGTTCCTGTATATAACATCACCCTTGTGAAACCTGAGGCTAGTTTCTGAGATATCTCCCAGTCCCTGCATTCCGGTACATTAGCTGACCTGCTCAGACCAGTGGCCCATACCAAGGAACTGACTCAGCTGGTCTCACGACTCCCACCCAGGAATGGACTCAGCATGAGAAGACAATTTCTACACCCCTATGGTTCCACCCTAGACCCAGCCAATCAGCAGACCCAATTGCCTGCCCTCTGCCCACCAAACTATCTTTAAAAACCCTTTGTTCCAAATTCTTGGGGAGATGAATTTAAGAAATTCCTCCTGCCTCTTGGCCTGACACCTGTGATATTAAACTTTTTCTCCACTGTAACCCCTGCTGTCTCAGTTTATTGGCTTCCTCTTTAGCAGCGAGCAATGAACCTGGTTGGGCTGTGACATTTTTTTTTTTAATCCTTATCATCGAGCATTCTGTCCCTACACTTTTGTCCTTCCTAAAGTTTCCTATAAATAGAATCACAGAGTATGTTGTATTTTGAGTTCTTTCAATTAGCATGATTAATCTGAAATGTGCTTAATGTTGTATGTATCATTAGTTTATGCCTTTTTTCTTACGCGCAAGTATTCCATTGCAATGGTATATGTTGACATGTTTATCCATTTACCAGTAGTTAAAGGATATTTGGGTTGTTTACAGTTTGGGGTGGTTATGAATAAAGATGATATTTATATGAATAGTTATATACATGTCTTTGTGGCAACATAAGTTTTTGACTTGAGTAAATACCTAAGATTGGAATTGCCCAGTCTCATGATAAATGAATGATAACCTGTATATCAAACTGTCAAATTATCTTTCAAAACATCTGTACCATTTTGCATTCACACCAGCAAATGTACAAGAGAACCAGTTGTTCTGCATCCTGGCTACAGTCTATTACTTGGTTTTCACATTTTTTAAAAATTTTATTAATAGCTACTATAAGAGATATGTAGACATATATCATGGCGGTTTTGATATGAGTTTACCTGACGCATAATGATGTTGACCATCTTTTCATGTGCTTAATTATCATCTATATTTCTGTTTTGGTAAAGTGTCTTTTCAAAACATTTGCCAAGAATTCTTTTTCTTGATTATTATGAATATTTCCCAATGATTACAGATTCACAGGAAGTTGAAGGGATGGTTCAGATAAGTTCTCTAGACTCCTTCTGAAGTTTTTCTCCATTGCTTAAGTAACTATAGTATGATATTAACACCAGAAAACTGGCATTGGTATAAAGAAAATCGGCACTGGTGTAAAGTGTGTGTATGGTTCTGCATCATTTCATCCCATGTGTAGATATGTGTGATCACCACGGCAATCAAGTCTTTGTCACACTGGTTTTCTCTGTTGTTTTCCTGTTTGAAATTTCACTGATTTCTGATCTTGTCTGTATTATTTTCTTCCTCCACTTGCTTTGTGAAAGTGGTTTTTGTTTTTCTTTTCCTGGTTTATTGTACTGGGGAGTTAGCTTATTGATCTGCTATATTTTAATTTCTCAAATGTAAACATTTTTGTGCTATTCATTTCCCTCTCAGCACTGTTTTAATTGTATCTCATAAATTTTGATACATTGAATTTTTATTTTCATGTAGTCATTTTAAATTTCCACTGAGACTTATCGTTTGATTCATGGATTAGTTAGAGGTGTGTTTCTTAGTTTCTAAGTGTTTGGAGATTTTTTTGCTATCTTCCTGTGATTGATTTCTAGTATGATTTTATCATGGTTGGAAAACACACTCTATATTACAGTCACATAATGATGTTTGTTTCAGTCAATAATGGGCTGAGTAGATGACTGCGGTCCCATAAGATTATACTATATTTTTACTGTACCTTTTGTATGTTTAGATATTAAAATATTTACCATTGTGTTACAATCGCCTTATAGTATTCCATAAAGTAACATGCTATACAGGTTTGTAGCCTAGGAGCAATATACTATATCTTATAGCCAAGATGTGTAGTAGGTGATATCATTTAGGCTTGTGTAAGTACACTTTATGATGTTTACACAATGACAGAATTGCCTAATGATGAATTTCTCAGACTGTCTCCCCATCTTTAAGCAACACACAGCTGTATGTCAATTATTTTAAATTTACTGAAGTTTGTTTTAAGACTCAGTATAAGGTCTATACTGGTGATATTCTATGGGCACTTGAAAGAACGTGCATTCTGCTGTTGTTGGTTAGAGTGTGCTTAAATGTCAATTGCTTGATGGTTTTGTTGAGTTTTTCTATATCCTTTTATTCTTACCAGTTTTGCTTAATATGTTTTCTAGTCTTGTTTGGTATTTACATGATTAGGATTGATATATATTCTTGTAGTTTGATCTTTCGGTCATTTTGTAATACACCTCATCTGTGTGTTAAGTACTGAATCTCTAAATATATTATTTAAGGTTTTATATCTATGTCCTTGAAGGATATGGTCAGTAAATAATTAATTGTTAATGTCTAAGTCTGGTTTTGGTATGAGGGTAATACTGTTTTCATGAAATTGCCCCTCATTGTTTAGTATGTTGAAGAATTTGAGTAAAACTGGCATTATTTCTTCCTTAACTGTTTGTCTTAATTCACCAGTGGTGTCATCTAGGCTTGGAATTTTGTTTCCAGAATTTTTAGACACAAATTCAATTTCTTTAGTAGACACAGGGATATGCTGCTTGTGTTTCTTTTCTTGAGAGAGCTTTTGTAATTTCTGTTATTCAATATATTTCTCTATTTCATCTAAATTGTGTAATTATAGGCATAGACTTTATAATATTCCTTTATTATATTTCTAATGTCTATAGGGTCTATTGTAATGTTCCTTTTATTCATGATATTTGTAATTTGTGTCTTTTTTTTCCTTTTGGTCTATCTAGCTAAAGGCTTATCAATGTTATTAATCATTGCAAATAACCTCCTTTTGGTTTTGTTGATAATCTCCATTGGTTTTTCTGATTTCAATTTCATTATATTTCCATCTTATTATTACTATTTCCTTTCTTGCTGTGAGTTTAATTTTGTCCTTCTTTTTGTAGTGTCTTGAGGCCAAGACTTATATAATTGTCTTGAGAATTTTCTTCTTTGATAATATAAGCATTTAATGCTATAAACTTCCTTCTAAGCGCTGTTTTATTTGCATCCTACAAATTCTGATTTGTTGTGCTTCAATTTTCGTTTCATTCAAAATATTTTAGTTTCCATTTATATTTCCTTTGAATTATGTTATTTAGAAGTTTGTATGTTTAAATTCAACATTTGACCCCTGATAGAGCTTAAGTGATAAATGCCTCTAATTTAGCCCTTAAAAGCATTCCAGTCAGCCCGATCTCACTGTGGGGTCGTTAGGAATAACAGAATTGCTCTTGACTGTCTTCTTGCAGGCAAAGGTGAAGTCTGTGTAATCACTACTACCTTTTGCTGTACTTTGATTGTTACCCTATGTCAAGAGGGAAAGGTCAATGTAGAAACTTAAGAAATCTACCTGGATTTATAAGGTGTAGACTGTGATGGTTTGTGGGATTATTCAGCTCTTTTGCCCTGAGTTATTGGGGGCAGAGTTAAGGTTAATGATATTGGCCTTACTGAAACATAACAAACTGCTTAGGATATTTGTCTAGTAGTTCATGTAAAAGATGATGATAGCTCTACTAGGGTATTGCCAATAAATGTCAAGTTCTCTTATAAAAATATTTTGAAAGTAAAATTGACAAAAATTTTTCAGGGATATGATATGCACATGAAGGGTGTGGCCCTTTTATATGTGGTCCAAAGGATTCTGGCTCATTCCAACAAATATTTTTGTTGGAATGCCCAGAGTTGCCATTATGAGAATTAGGCAGCAAAAGTTAGTGTGGATGAAGTCAGAAGATCACAATTTTGGTTTTGAATATGCTTAGTTTGAATTGCTCTTACAACATTGAACATCATGAGGCCAAAGTAATCTCATGCCAAGCTCAATATCAAAGGGGCAGGAAATTATACTCCTGAAATTAAAAGTAAATGTAATTGATCAATGATTTAATCTACTCAGATACAATAAAGATATCATGTAGGCAAAGATATGCCTTTCATCTTAGAGAAAAATGTATTTTTTATTTTTATTTTATTTTTCTATGAATCATAGAGAATGGATGATATTCCTAAAGTGCATATAATAACCTCTAATGGTCAAGTAGAAGAAAACGGCCTACAGATTGACAGAGCAATTGTGGACAGAGACGTTAGGAAAAACTAGGAAGTTATGTCAGAGAAGAGAGTGAGTGTTTCCATAAGAGAGAGGAGATAAAGATAAAAACCAAGAGCTCCAAGTGTTATTAACCATGAAAATAAAATGAAGTCTGAAATATGACTATTAGGTTATGTGGCTTATATGTCAAAATATCTCCTAACATCCAGCATTTTCTTATCTGTAAACATAGCTTTTGAGCTTAGGGTATTTACTGCCTTCTTTGGTATATTTTTAGATAATGCTATATATTTTCCATAATTGCTATGCTAAATTTTTGTAACTATGATGTTTTCATTTGATGGATAGATATTGGAGGCTGAGAATTTAAATAGTCATCTATAAATAAAGATGAAAGCGCTATTCACATAATTCAGGAAATATTTATAATGCTTACTGGCAGGTGCTGTGTAAGATGCCAATAACCTACTAGAAGAAAATATAAGAAGCTTGAATTTGTTTTTATGGTGGTGAAAAGAGGCTGAAATTTTAAAATATTGAAAAGATATTGGAATAATGAAGAATAAATATCATTTAATACTGATGAATGAGATCCTTCGTAACTACTTGGTTTGAAACACCACCACAAGCTGTAATGGTTTTATTGTTTGTCCTCCTCAAAACTCATGTTGAAATTTAATTGTAATTACAATAGTATTCGCCTGTCTCAACTATGTCTGATTGTGTCTTGAGTCTCACCCATATTTGATTTAGATGAGACTCTGGACTTTGGACTTTTGAGTTGATGCTGGAAGGACTTAAAACTCTGGGGTCAACTGGAATGGAATTATTATACTTTGTATGCAAGAAGGACATGAGTTTTGGGAGGCCAGGGGTAGAATATCATGGCTTGAATGTTTGTTTATTCCAAAACTTGTGTTGAGATTTAATTGCCACTGTAACAGTATTAAGAGGTGGAACCTTTAAGGGGTGATTAAGCCATGAGGGTGCCACCCTCATGGTGGGATTGATGCCATTATAATAGGGTGAGTTTGGCCCCTTCTTGCTTTCTCACCTTCTGCTACATGTTGACACAGTGACAAGGCCCGCTCCAGATGCTGGCAGCATTGTATTAGATGTCCCAGCTTCCATAACTGTGAACCAATAAATTTCTGTTCATTGTAAATTACCCAATCTCAGGTATTCTGTCATAGCATTACAAAACAGATGAACACATGGGCTTACATTAAATCCTTATATATTCCCTTGGATTGAAATTTCAGAAGCCCATCATCTGAGAGTCTTCAATCTATTGCAACAACACTTATTTTGGGATAACCTTCAGAGTTGGCACATGATTAGAAAGAGAATGCTTAAGCTTATCTCAGTGATACTACGGTAAGATTTTCCAGTTCCTATTAATGATTCATTAATAACTTATCTGCTGTGAACATGCCAGAAGTTGACGTTATACGAAAGAAGAGGGATTTTACTGATCTTTGGGCTTGCCTCTGACATTTTAATAGCTGAATACTAAGTGCGCTTTTAGACTAAATCTTACCATTAATTAACTTGGCTTTACACCATTGAAACCATAGCCTCTAAGACCAAGGTAGGTAGGATCAGGTTTTTCCAAGAGGACGTATGTGATCAAAAATTACTAACCTCTGAGGAAGTGAAATCTAGGACATCCGTGCAGAGCTCTGTAATTGTGGACCGCAGAAGGCACCGCATCTAAGTGCAAGTCATTCACGTTGTAGACCTCACGGATATATGTATTTTTTTATTCATTATGAAAAATTTCCTGGAATATGTCAGTAAAATATCATTTTAAGACAAATCAATACATAATTTTTTTTTCTGTAGGTGAAAGTAAAGTATCTGGAAGTAAGGATGATTTTTAGTAAATTTTGAAAGTGCATCATATAAACAGCTGGTAACCCTGAGGACGTCCAGGTGACTCAGTAGCACATGCTGTCTACCTCAGCCATCAAGCTAGCTTTCTCAAAAAACATTCTGGCTTCATGGCCTACTTAGCAATACAATTCTATCCAAAAGTCAGTCTTATGCCGATCCTGGAACATACAGTTCAACACTGACAATAAGAAGGATTCTAGAAAAAACACCTCTACTGCCACAACTCTAAGCACACTTTTCATAGTTGCTAATCACTGGAAGAAAAACTCTAGATCATACTTGGATTAAAAAATGAAAAAAACATGAATCAGTTTTTGAGGAATTCCTTTCCCCTATTGAGACCCCTAATTCCGCTCCCCCACTACTTTTCAGGCATATCCCACCCCTCCACAGTGACCCCCCACGTCATTCAGCCTTGGGTCTACCTCCCACCCCCCACCATCAGTTCACTACAAATTGTTACTGTAAACATTGTACTGTAAATGCTTTGTAGTTTTCCCCCAATAAAAAAAAAAAACCTCCAGAAGAAAAAAAAAAAAAGAATGAAAAAAACTCAGAAAGTTAAGTGGTAAACTTCCAATCCACCAAAACTATAAAATTGATTGTCCTAAACTAAATGACAGTGAAGAAGGTGAAGAAGACAATAGAACAAAAAGGTCTCTCACCAACCTCTAATTTTCCTTTCTTGGGTGCAGGCTAATAGTCAGAGAGTAGATCAATATTAGCCATCCAGCAGTGTGAGAAGAGGTGTGGCTTAGGTGACCAACAGTCTACAGAATTCACAGCTCATAATTTACCTTCACTTGTAATATTTTATCGTTTGAGATGACAGTTGTATAGCTTTTGTTTAATTAGAAGTACTTTGAATTATTGTATGAAGAAATTAAAATTATATCATTACAATATCTCAGACATATCAATTCAGAGATGATAATTATCATTTTAAGACATATTTGAAAGCCAGACAGCCCCCGCGGCAATTGTAAAGGATACTTTTTTTCCTGCAATTGCAGGGAGGAATGTGCTAAAAAAACAGGCCAGGATCATATTATAATAGTGGCCCAGCTACAAAAGAGGCTCCATTTGAAACATTCCATGTTTCCTTTGTCAAACTCAGGGTTCTCAAGGGGAAAATGGGACCCTGAGACCTAGGATTGGAATACTTTTGATTAATAGGTCTTCTGGTTGGCAGAAGTAGCTCCTCATGTTTTGCCTGAAGACTGCAATGATCTCGCTTGCAGCAGTGTCTAGCAAGAGGATGCTTGCTTTCTTCAAGCACTATTCTCACCTCTCCCCATTGCCTTCAGTCCTCAATATAGCTCACATAGAGAAATTCAAACTCTGTGCAGCAAATGGATTTCAGATCTGGCTGATATTTACTGACAAGAACTAGAGAAACACATGTAGGAGTGGATCTTGAGGGAGTTATGCTGTAAGGGGGAGAAGGAGTAATAATAAGGCTAAAGAGGTGCGTAAGTTTATTATTTCTGCTGTAATAAATTACCACAAAGATAGTGCTTTAAAAATAACACAGAAGTGTCATCCTACTATTCTGTAGGTCAGAAGTCTAAAAAGGACTGGCAGCTCTGTGTTCATCCTGGAGGCTCAGGGAAGGAATCTATTTCCTTGCGTTTCCAGCTTTTGGAGGCCACCCATATTCATGGGCTTGTAGTTCCTTCCTCAAATCACTCCAATCAGCTCCTCCTTCAGTTGTCTTCTATTCTGACTCTGGCCCTCCTGCCTCCCTCTGACCCTACGATAACATCGGGCCCACCTCAATAATCTCCCCATGTCAAGCTGCTAATCTCTTAAAACACATCTGAAATTCCTTTTTCCATACAAGTTAACATGTTTGTTCAAAGTTTCAAGGATTAGGACATGGACATCTTCGGGGAGTCATTATTCTTACCCCAATAGGAGAGAATTATAGCATGGGGCCACTCTCCCATGATTTAGGATTCAATGTTTTGCAAGGACACTTGGAACTCATCCTAATGGTGTTCTGGGATAGCCCCTCAAATCTAGACATATCTATGTCTACAGTAAACAAAATTAAGATGCCAGAACATCCTTGGCATAGTATTAAAGAAAGTTATCACCACAGTGGTAGTCAAGACTGTAGTGACAATAAAAGTGCTAGGACTGTCAAAAGAAAGTCAGAATTTTTGTAGAAGCTAATACTTCATGGTATTCCCAGGAGTCAGATAGACAGATGGCTGTTTAGGGTACCAATCAATTTATATATTAATATTAATAATGTAAAAGTTGAGAGTTGAGTAGCAGAAGACTGTTGACGGATTCCAGAACAGAAAATCAGGATCTCTAACTTAGGTCCCAGATTTACACCAATTCACTGCTGATTAGAAAGGGCATGTGTTGTCTTCAGGAAGGAGACTGAAAATTCTCCACAATTACAAACATTAAATGTTCTCCTACCTCTATAAGAAGTCCTGCAGCTAACCATAGGTTAACAATACGAGTTAGACAAATGCCCAGAAGTTAGATACAAGGTCTCACAACACTGATAGCAGGAGGCACCAAATAGAATTGTGGTTGTAAGTTAAGAGTGGGCATTAGAGGCCAAGTAATAAATGGAGTTTTGATCTGATCCAGGATAACAGCTGGTTAAATGGATCTACAGATCAACCCTGTGATTATTTCTCTATTTCCTGGATGTGTAATGGGCACAGACACCTTTAGCTGTTGGCAGATGATTCACATCACTTCCCTAACCTATAGAGAGAGTAAAGGCTGTTATGGTAGAATGAGCCAAGTGGAAGCTTTGAATATATTTACTATTCTCACCATCAAGGTTGTAGAGAAGGAAAAAAAATATGAATATATTTACTATTCTCACCATCAAGGTTGTAGAGAAGGAATTGTAGAGAAGGAAAAAAAAAAGCCTTTCCCTTCTATCATTCTAAGACCTTGACTGTGACCCCTGTAATACAAGACAGATTAACAAGAGAAAAACAAACAAGTTTATTAACATTTATATCTTATATGTACATGAGAGAAACCCAGGGAAATGAGTACCTCAAAGAGGTGGCTTAGGACTCTTGACTTAATAGCATCTTTAACAAAGGACATTTTTCTACATTTGTAGAAAAATGACAGGACAAAGGGAAGTACATGTAGGCTTCTAAGAGTGGCAAAGTGTGCAAAGGTAAGTGATTGAGTAAGGTTTGTTTGCAGATTTCTCTGGTGCCCTATCTCTAGACCAGTAAGAGTCTAGAGTCATCTTCCTTAAAAGAGAATTTATATCCTGCCTTTATGCAGAAAATGGGAGGACAGAGAGACCTTTTCCTGCATTTGCTGTTTGTCTTTAGCTCAAAATAATTTTTATGTCAAAGAGGCATACCTTTGTGTGACATATTCCGGTTTCCTTCAATACCACAAGTAATTTTTTATTCAAGGAAGAATTAAAGAGATCAAGACCATCAAAAATGTAGAGGAAGTAGTCCTTATTCATTCGGCCTATACCAAAACAGATGGTTCATGGTAGATGATGTTGCCCTACCATAAATTTAAACTGTGTGTCAGAGTCTAGGATTTTATCCTTCTCATAAGGTAGTGCTAGTCTATTAATATTTAATGAATGCTAGCAGAAAACATGAGACTCCTAGGTCAGAAACAAAAGACATCTTTATTAATGACATAGAAAACTGCAGGGGCATTATGTTGGGCTGGTTCCCTTTGCTTCCAAGTCTTCAGGGGAAATTCTGTGCATGCAGTGAAAATGCATCACAGCTGAGGAAAACAGAGATGGGGAATGTGATGTCCAGAGGGAGACATTACCTCATCCTTCAAGGTTGCTCACTTCCAAACCCCACCTGAGAAATGGTCCAGGAAAGTGTGGTCAGGACCTTGCATTGTTGGCGGACCCAGAAACGACATTCAGTGATACTCGGGTCCAATGGCAGATTGCCTGTCTCAACATAGTGGAAGCCCCAATCACAGATGCTGTGTCAGATGTAATATTTTCAACAGAACATATCAACACAGCCTCTGGCACTTAGTATGTGGCCTTTTATCTGGCAACTGCTTTCTTCTCCATAACTGTCACTGGGGAGGATTAAGAACAGTTTGCATTTAATGGAAAGAAGGGCAGCACACATTCACTGTCTTGCCCCAGGGCTATGTTACTTCTCCTGCTGTCTCTCATAATATAGTACATAGGGACCTCAGTAATCTTGATATTCTAAAGAATATCATGCTGTTCCACTCAATTTTTGACATTGTGCTAATCAGACCTGGTAATTAGGAAATTACAAGTATCTGAAATTTTCTGTCAAGACACGTGGATACCAGAAAGTGGATGATAAACTCCATGAACATTCAGGAGGCCGTATCAGTAGGCCACGCATACCCCTCTTAAGGATACCGATATGAAAGGGACTCCTCCAGATTTTGGCACCCTCTGCCCTGTTCCCAGCCCTTCCTCTTTCCCCGCTCTCCTTGCACTCTCGTGTTCCACCTCTGCAGCAATTCCTGTCTCTTCTTCCTGAGCCCGATATATTTCTGGTTTCAGGCGTGCAGGGACAGAACCAGGGCTTGGGGAGCCAGGGGCCTCCTGTCTGAGAAACCTAGGGGACCTCCGCTCAGGGCATGACCCCAGATCATCTGCCTCCAGGGTTACCAGCCAGACCTGGCTCAGGTGACTCTGGGGTCCGGAGCCAGGCCCTGACACCTACGAAAGCCAGGAGGACCCCAGAAAGACCGTGCCCTGGAAAGTGGAGGTGTCGAGGCTGTCCGTGTGTGCTCTTGCGAGATCCTGCAGATCACGTGACGGCATAGGGTGGAGTGCCGCGTTCTCACGTGACAGGCGCCTCTGCGCCCGGAGTCTGTGCCCGGACGCCGGGAGTGCCGCAGGGCGGGCCCTCTGGAAGGTGCAGGACACTCCCAGGGTCTGCCGCAGGTCAGCTGATCGCGGAACCCACAGCTGCGTCCTCCAGCCGCTCGCTTGCCGGTGGCTTTTGCACCCTGGGCGGTTCCCCGGCCCCAGGCAGCGGCAGGAGTCGCCTTTGGCTGGAGGCGTCCTCAGTGTTTCCGGTTAAGAATGGCAGCGGACTTTACAGTCGTCGTCTTGACGAACTGTGATGCTTAAGAGTGGCTTTAAGAATGTGACCTGCTGTCTTCTGCAGAAGTACTAAATAGCTGCTCTTGTGGCAAAGGGAACAGTTCTGGTCCCGCCTAATGATTGGTTTTGGAAGTGGACATAAGTGGACCGTCTGTGCCTCATGATATGCAACGTGTTGTTTGCTTGCTGAGGTTCATGACTTACCACAATCACAGTAGTCCCCATCTTTTTTGGCACCAGCAACCAGTTTCCTGGAGGACAATTTTTCCCCGGATGGGGGGAGGGGCCCAACGGGGGGCTGGCGCTGGAGGGGTAGCAGCGCTCAGGCAGTGATGCGAGTGATGGGCAGCGGTGTGAATACAGATGAGGCTCTGCTCACTCACCCTGCGCTTACCTCCTGATGCGTGGCCCAGTTCCTAAGGTTCGTGGAAGACAATTTTTCTGGTGGTGGGGTGGGGGTGCGGGTAGGAGAGGCGAGGCGGGCGAAGCTTAGGTAGTGATGCCCGGCCTGGTTCCCAAGAGACCATTGACTGCTACCAGGCCAGGGGTTGGGGACCACAGACTAATCAGACACACATGTTTTCCCAACGCAAGCTCCAAGGAAATAAAGACTGTGAAACGCATAACTGACATCAAGGTAGACAATGATGAAAATACCCATGTTAACTGCAGCCAGGTCCACATGAATAGCCAAGATGTTCCTTGATGCCACCAACCAATTTTACCTTTTAAATAATAACTTCAGCAAGGAAGTATTGAGAAACAAACAGCACCTCGAGTTTAAATCTTTGAAGTCCTTTACCTTCTCCAGTGCCGGAGAGCCTCTCTGTATACAAGTACAATGTGAGCGGCACCACTGGGGCCCGTCTGCTGGCTGGCGTGGGGTTACAGCCAAGCATCACCTATGAGTGTTGTGCAACACGTCAGTGACAGTAGTATTCAATATTAGCCATTATCAATGGGGACGCTCAGGTGGTGACTCTGGAACTCTGAAGTGAAAATGTCACTCTTCTAGTCTTGTTTTGGAATGAATGCGAGGTCTAGCTGGTTTTTTCTTGCAGCGAATTCTAATGAATTTAACTCTTTGCAACTCCAGAGTCCCCAGTGTTAAAGCTGTCACTCACTGAGAGCACTTAAAGCTACCACTGGAAAGTCTTACAAGCGTAGTGCTGAGGAAAATGGCCAAGTCACAAAGGCATTTGCAGTCAAGATATTCAAATTGTGAGTCTGGGCTTTCAAGTTTGAAAGTGACAGTTTTGAGTATGTGGAAGAATGTCAGCTGGTCCCCATCACAGTGGGCAGTCCACTGGTAGGGCTGGTGGCCATCGTCCAGATGTTTACCTCATGATCAGGAAGAAGAGTCATGTTGGCTCCCAGAGGATTTAACGCCCTCACTGCGGGCCATGCCGTAGATTGACAGCAGTTGCAACGGGTCTGTATTCATTTCCCTGAGATTAAATTGGTATTGAGAGGGAGACACATTCTTGCAAACTGTTTTTCAAATCTGCTCTATCAAATGTGGAATTCATCTTGCAACATTTACTATGCACGAAAAAGTAACCATCAGACTGACCTGGGTTAAATATTTTGCTAACTGGTTAAATGCTAATATTTACCAGAGTAGAACTCTAAGGAAGGGTAGAAATTGGAATTCTCAAGACTTCAGTGTTTGGTTTCTTCATTCTTTACTCATGTTTAAACCTTAGGAAGGGAAAGTCTTCAGTCTTAACACTTATAAGTGATGAAGGTTAGGTAACTGTAATGCTGACATGTTTAAGAAATTTAAAATAACAGAGAAAGAAAACCTTAAAACAGTGTGACCCTAAAAGATGAAAATATGAAATGCTTAAATTAAGTTTTGAAAACCAGGATCACCCTGGCCCATGTGGAATGTCCAGTTCAACATTCAAGCATTACAAAGCTAATCAGGCATGTCCTTTGATATTTTTGATGGTCTGCCACTTACTTAATAGCTGGTGCTTTTTAAAATATAGAAGTGGGTGGTGATTTTCTTTTTTTTTGTAAAGTGATTTTCCATCCTCTGTGAAGTTTAAAGTAATCCTGTTTCTGTACTTGTGTACAATAATAGGTTTCACTCTACTGATTTATTTACTTACAGCTTGGTTGGGTTGTACACTCTTAAGAATCAGTTCCCATGTGGTGCATTGCCTGTGACAGTTCTAATATAAAGTCTCTTTCTTTGCTAAAAAATTATACTTCTGTGACACTTTTGTTGGATTAATATCTGCCTTCAAGTTTTACATGAATCTAGACCAAGCTGTGGTTCAAGGTGCTCTGAGAATTGATTGAGATCCAAGGGATCTCACTGTGTTAGAGGTATCAGTGACATACCTCAGTGTGTAACAGCACAGACCTCTACAGGTCTCAAGCAAAGCCATATGCTCCTTGGTACAGAAAAAATTTCTTTTTGGAAAACATCTCTTCATGTGCTGCTGGTCATTGATATAACCTTAGCAGCCGACAAGGGGACATGGAACAGAGCTTATGCAATCATGATTTCCTGACATAAGCTGGAGATTATTGGATCCAGGTGATAGTTGAACACTCCGTT
This sequence comes from Lepilemur ruficaudatus, assembly GCA_963574885.1. Taxonomy (NCBI): domain Eukaryota; kingdom Metazoa; phylum Chordata; class Mammalia; order Primates; family Lepilemuridae; genus Lepilemur; species Lepilemur ruficaudatus. Next base: position 17,955 of record CAUYRT010015675.1, on the reverse strand, counting down.
GTGTGAAGGAGGTGGGCATTTGGAACTGGCTTGAGCAGTGTCTGGAGGAATAGGTAAATTACATGAACAAGTGACTTAGACTCCCATGTTACCACCTTTGCTGTTCAGGTCACACCTGGGGCCTGAGATAAAAATACCTCAGCTAGCAAATGGCTTGGCTAGTTGGTACGAGGCCTAAAGGAACAAATCTGAAACATCTCTCAGTACCAGAGACTGAAACTGAGCCCTCCTCACATCGCCATGCCTCAGTCTGGGGTTCAGTTAGTAGTAATGTATTAATACTGAGGTTGGTTGGTTTCCTAGTTCTTACAAATGTGCTATAATAAGATGCTGACTTTAGGGGTAATTGAAACTGGGTCGGGGCGTTCCGCAATTCTCTGTACTGTCTTTCCAACTTGTCTATAAATCTAAAATTCCAAAATTGTTTGTTACAAAAGCAAAAACATGAATGATAAAATGAGTGAGAATAAACCTCATTTAGTGAAACTGTATATTCTTTTGAAGATTTAAAAAAAAGTGTGATTTAAGTACTGAGAAAGCCCTTTGGGGGTCTTCCTTTCTCTTCTTCATCTTTTTAAATTTTCCATTTGGTTAGCTAAGCACTATTTAACCAAGAACTGCCATGATTTAAACTTGTCAGTTCATGCATTTAGATATCCAAACATGTTTTCTTGATATTAGGTGCTTTCCTAAATGATAATGTTTACATTAAAAAGTGCATTAAAACAACCTAGTTAAAGCGATCTGAATATTTTTAAGAATAGAAACGGACTTTAAATATAGTATAGATTTTACTATACAATAATGAGTACATTATCCTCAAATTTATATTCCTATGCTGTCGATGAAATGAAATAAAAACAAAACAAAACATACTCACTGTTCTTGGCACACACTCTTTTGCAGTTTTTGTCTTGAGTGTCAAAATGCAGCAAAGAACTGAGCTGTATTGAAGAGTAAGCTTCTTCAATTCTTTCTGATTATCTTGTGTGGTTCAGAGAACAAATTCTAAAGCTGGGAAACCTGGGTTCTATGTTTTGAATAAATCACAAAACCTTGCTTCATATGAATGTCCTTATTTGTAGTGTAGTAGCTATCTCATAGGCTTTTTGAGAAGGATTAAAAGGTAATGTGTAAGTCATTTTAACAGTGCTTAGCATATTGTAAAGTGCCCTAGAAATGTAATTTATTGTTTTGGAAATCCCCTGTAACCAAATCTATCATTTCTTAGGATCTGTCAATTCCATCCATACAAAGAGCACCAACAACACACCTGTACCTGAAGAAGTTGGATTTATTACTTACTGCCAAAAGGAAAATGCATTCCATGAGGTTGGGAAAGTTTTCAAATCTAGTACTCTTTTCACTACATCTTGCTGACAATAAAGTATTTAGAAACATCCACTTCAGATGCACTATGGTTTTTAGGAAACTCTTCAAACTGCTGCCTGAAAACTGTCCTTGGAATCAGAGGTAGAGTTGAGGCTAAGTCAAGCACCTGAGGTGGGATGGGTGTGGTAAAATGGGGAGTATGAAACAGAAGTGACCCTGCTTATCTGGTAGATAATTTTAGTAGACATAAGCAATGCTGCGTACCAGTGCAAAACATTAATTCTGCCCTGCCCCAAGAGGTGCCGCAAGTGACATTTACGTAGTGCTTCTTTGCCTTCTTATGAATTAAAGAGCTGTGTTTGTTATTTACAGGACATAGTGAGTAATAGTTGGGAACCTTCTCTTTTAACCCCTTGAGTCCGTGGTATAGAAGTCAGCCCTACTCATAACTTCTATTTTCCATTTTCTTTTCCCTCACTTTCTCTTTAATAGTCACTTTCTAATCATCATCTGTTGTCTTTAGGTGGCTCTTTATTTTCCAGTGATGACAGAATCTCTAAACAGTAGACAGTTTCTCTAGGCTTTTTTGGTCTCTCTACAGCTCCATTCACCTATATGAGCCCAGTATATATTTCATATGTCAGAGCTCTAAGTAAACTCTAAATAGCAGAGTGGATTTTAAGTATTAAATAATAGAAGAACAGATTACGTGCTAAGAAGTAATCTTATCCAGAATATGTAAGTACTAAAAGGGACTTTTTGGAGGTTTTTCCTTAAGACAATGACAGTACTGAAGAGAATTTGAGACAAAATGGCAAACAATGGGTCGTTTGAAACACATATGATCCCATGTGCCCTCAGAGATTCTCACATCCTCCAACTGCTGATCAGATTTTGATTAAATGTTTCTGCCAAGAAACTGCTGGAGAAAACTGCTAAACCATAACTGCATTCACAAGGCTAGGATGAACACACAGTCACCCTGCTGCTGTGAATTTGCTGCTGCTTTCTGACACATACCTAGTTCTGTCTTCAAAGATTTGCTTTAATTCTTTTATTTCTTTATCCCCCTGAATTTTTGACTCCAATTTACATTTTCATATACTTTCTCTTTCTGAAGAATAAAATATTCCCTTCTTTCAGATAGTAAAACCAGTAGAAAATCTCTCCTTATATTACTTTTGCACATATGTGACTATAACCAGGCTTCCCAGGAAAAAATAGGCTATTTAGTATTTTTTCTTTGTACTCTTGTAGCATTATAGAATACCAAAGTTAGGCCTCTGAATATGATTATGAATATTGCCTATCTCTGTCTTGGGTATATAACTGATAATGAATATTTACCATAAAGCCAATCGTTTTAATTTACCACTGCCTTTATCTTTAACAGTATAAAATTGGAAATGACCATACTCTCTGGTGACAGTTTCGCTTCACTTACTTACTATGAACTCTTGGACAAGTCAAGACTTATAAATGCAGTTGTTTTCTGTGTTCATTGTGAAAAGTTTTATTTAATTAAGTATGGTTTCTCTAATGATATGATCTCTCAAAAATAATATTAGAAAAAACATAGAAGCCAGAGTGACATTCTGATTTTAGGAAACAACCACAATGATATGAAAAATTTCTGGGGAGTTTAAAAACCATCTTAAACTGGTACACAAAGGAGGCAGGGTGGTGGGTAGTTGCAGCCTGGGCAGAGAAGGACAGATGAAGGTGACAGTAAGAACGTTAATTGGATAACATTTTTTTTTTTTTGTAAACTCAAGGTAAAACTAACTATTAAATGCACAAATCTTACTGTCCAGCCCAACAGATTTGGACATACATATATGTGTATGTATATATACACACATATATCTGTGTAATCATCACCCCATACAGATGTAGAACATTTTTATCACCTGAGGTATTTCCCTTATACACCATCCTAATCAGTCCTCCTGGCTCACAAGGTAACCAGTGTTCTGATTTCTGTCACCATAGATGAGTTTGACCTATTCTTGACTTTAATATACATGGAATTATAAAGTATCTACCCATCTCTGTCCAGTTTCTTTTATGCTGTACAAAGTCTGTGAGATGCATCTATGTTGTCAAATGTATCAGACTTTATTCCCTTTTACTGCTGGGTCATTTTCCATTATATAAATAAACCACAGCATTTTTTCTCTTTATTCTCTTGCTGGACATTTGAGTTGTGTCTAGTCTGGGGCTATTATGGATAAAACATCCATGAATATTCTTTTAATGTTTTTTGTGGATATATAGGCTTTTACTTTTTAAGGGAAACTGTCTAGGATAAAATTAGTGGTTTCAGTTTATCTACCACTGACTTAATCTTTAACAATATGAAATTAGAAATGCTCATTTCCAATTCTGGGTCATAGAATGGGCTATAGTATGTTAAATTTTATAAGAAACTTCCGAAGATTTTTCCAACATAGTTGTATTAATACCATTTCATGTGCTTATTGATCATTTATATAAATCCTTTGAGAATTTTGAATTACTAACATTTTTTGCCCACTTTTTAAAAATTAATATTTTTTAATTTAAGCAAAGTTTTTAATTTTTTTATGTATACAAGTCCTTTGTCAGATTACATTTATTGCAAATATTTTCTGCCAGTCCAATAGTTTGCCTGTTCATTTCCTCAAGAGTGTTTGGATGAACAAAAGTTTTTAATTTTGTGAAGTACAGTTTATCCATGTCTTCTTTAATGGTGTTTTTTGTGTCATTTCTAAGAAATATTTTCTTACCCTAAGATTGATTCTTCTATATTCTCTTCTAGATGTTTTGGAGTTTTAGTTTGATATTTAGGTATGCAATCCATCTCAAATTCTTGTTTGGTGTGAAATATATATTCTATATATAATTTTGGATTGGATGAGTAAATGTTATTTTTAAAAAATCACCTTTATTCAAATTAATCTATAAGTATAGAAAAATTCAAATAAAAATTCTAAACGGATTGTTAAGTAACGTATTTACTATAATGTTTATATTGAGTGATAAGTGTTCACAATTAGTTAAGTAAAATAATAGAAGAGGAAACAAGAAAGATGAGGAATTTGCTTTGTTCTTAATAAATTAGTCTACCAAGCCTTAAATATAATAGTGGGTACTGTCCAAAGAACAGATAAATAGAGTAGAATAGAGAATAAAAGATGTGATTAAAAAAACAGCACCACAAATTAATAGATCAGATTGGAGTACGTGGTGTTGTAAAAAAATGGCTGACAGAGAGAAAAATAAAACTAAAACCTCTAAACAAAGTTAAACTCTAGATAGTTTAAAGACATATTTGTGATATGTCATATAAAATGAATAGAAGATAATGTGGAAAAAGATCTTTTTGGACTAACAGAGTATCAGGTTGTCAAATCAGGTTCACACCTTAGTTTGAACTTTACTAATAATTCCAAGGATACAGGCCATCCAGATGAGACACAGGGAACTCGGGGACATCCTAGGTGGCTCCTCAGATCCTTTGATGTCAGACGTGCTGTGGTCCGGAACAATGTGGTTCAGAACAGTGTGGTCCATATGGGGTATCATGGGTTATCACCTCACATAGACAGTAGTGTTTAAGTTATTTCCATTTTATAACCCAGTGACGTGTGTAGCTTACATGACATTTTCCAGGGAGCCATGCTTCAAAAATCCGTACATTTTGGGTTTTAATCCTTAGTTATAGATATACTACTAAGAATATTAAAAAATACAGAGGATCTTCCTTTGATCAAATATTGTCAATTTACATAAATGTCCCCCTTACAAGGAGATTGGATGTGGTCACCTTTCTTTCCTTTCTCCTGGGGAGCTTTACCCCTCCCTGTGAAAGATGTGAGTGGATCACAGACCAACTGCTTTCAATACTCCCTTTCTGCTTCCTGACCTAGGGATGGAGAAAGACACTAAATAAAACTTCAAAACTATAAATCATAAGGTTTATAAAAGGAATAAAAATAGATTATATAAAAAGTAATGATTTTCATCCAATAAAGAACATATGGACTAAGTTAACAGAGAGGTAGCAGGAAAGAAAATATAGTCAGCCCTTTGTATCAGTGGGTTCCTCATTTTTGGATTCAACCAACCATGGACCAAAAATATTAGAATTGTGTTTGTACTGAACATGTACAGACTTTTTTCTTGTAATTATTGCCTAAATAATACAGTAAAACAACAATTTACATAGCATTTACATTGTATTTGGTATTATATTTAATCTAGAGGTGATTTAAAATGTACAGGAGGATGTACATAGGTTATATGCCGATATACACTACTTTATATCAGGGACTTGAGCAGCTGTGGATTTTGCTATGCACAGGAGGTCTTCAAACCAAATCTCTCACAGAGGGAAGATTCTATCACAGTGTCTAAACTGGCAGAGAAATAATTTGGAGAATAAGCAAGAAATCATTATAAGTAAATCAGAAAAAGACACCAACCCTAGTAGGAAAAGGAACAAATAACATTATAACAGTCAGGATAATGTAGGTTATACAGAAGTAATAACTCTTAAAATCTGATAACTTAAAATAACCAAGATTTGTTTCTGGCTGCCACTAAATGTGAATCAGAGATGACCTGATGTCTCTGCTCCTCCGTTTTCTAGGCGACAGGGGGACACAGGAACTACTTTTGGAAGGCCATTGCTATAACAGGGAGAAAGAGCCCACGTCAAAATGTGCACTGTCACTTAGAATTCCTACTTTCAAAACTCACAATTAAAGAAATACAAAGGAAAACAAAAAAATTAGATCTTATTTTATACCTATTCGATTAGAAAGCATTAGAAAATTAGACAATGCCAAATATTGGCAGTCATGGGAATGTAAGAACCCTGATGCACTGCTGATGGCTACATTCACTGGTACAACCTCCTCATCCTGGGAAACACTACGGCACTACTTAGTATAATCAGTATACCTGAATCTCATACGCTCCACCATTGAAGCCAAACATCCACCCACTCTTTTACCAATACTCTACAGCTAAATACAGAGACTCCTTGCTAAAAATGAAGATTAAACAAGACACGGAGTCTTACAACATAATATCCAAAACACCCAGGGTACAATAAAAAGTCACTCCTCCTACAAGGAACCAGGACAATCACAAATTGAATGAGAAAGTACAATGAACAGATGACTAAGATAACTAAGATGGTGGGATCATCTGACATTTTTTAAGCAGCAATCATAACAATGCTTTAATATGTAATCATAAATACTCTAGAAGCACATTTCAAAAACAGAAAATATCAGAGAAACTAAAGTTGGGATGTCATGTGGAAGAAGAATCCATAATCTGTTGGGGTAGGAAATTCAGTAAAAGAATTGAAATGGGTTACACATAGGAGATAGTGTTAGAGACAGCCAATGGAAGATCATCATGGTTTTAAGAGAAGCATGATTTGCATGGAGATATCAGTCTGATAAAAGGTGTGTAGAGAATGTGAACACATCTTCAGAAAACAAGTCCACTCTAGTTGAAGAGAAATATTCATGTAGATAATGAGAGATGATAAAAAATCTGGCTTATTATTATAGAAGACCTTCAGTATTTGTATGAGATATTGGAACTAAATTCAATAGGCAGTGAGGAGTTATCAAATGTTTTCACCACCAGGGTAAGATGATTAGAATCTGATCCTTGTGTGCTAATTAAGTCTACTAGCGATATAAATATCAATCCTTCAGGTCTTTCAATTTCTATAGATTTTAGGGAAAAAATGACTTTACTATTAAAAATTTAACATAAGAAAATAGTCCATCTCTAAAAATGTAGCTATTTAATTATTCTCTTACAGGTAGCACATATCTTTTATATAATACGTGGCTTTTAAAAAATAATATAATTTAAAGAACAGAAATGACATTTCATTCATGAAACATCTCTCAGTAAAATATATTATGATCAGAGAAGCAAAATTCTAGCTGATGGTTTTTGTTTTTAGTCTTCATTATCCTGCTTAACTTAATGTTGCTTTATTGTTGATGCCTATCCTGTTTCTAAGGAGATACGGCCATTGCAAAGTAAATGTGAGGAAAATTTTCCTTTTCATTCAGGCTGATTTCTTACTATCATCAAGAACAAAACGAGAGGTTGAAATACCACTGGCTTATTACTTTGAGTAGTTTAAATCTCTGTTTTGCCCAATAAATGTGATATAGAGAACCTAGATAATGGATGAATATTTCCTTTCTATAATATGTGCGACTGATATGCATATGTAATGAACCATTTGTGTAGGTGCCTCTCATTAGTCGAATCTGCTTGAACCCTGATAACAATGGCGTCTGGTAAATGTATAGTTTTAAGTCTTCCAGTTCTTGTCATTTACGGGGACATTAGAGAACAGAGGTGATATTGAGTACAAACAGACAATCTCTGGCAGAGGAAAAGAATTAAGATGATTAAAATTTCACTTTCAAAGAAGTTATTTTTCTTATTTAAATGTCTGTTTTCCACAAAATAACAAATTAATATAGCACATATGTTTTTCTGTGTTTTGTGTTTAAAATAAAGCTGAAAAGTCATAAAATTAGACAGAAAGGATGTGCAATGCATGTAGCATAGTGTGACACACAAAGTCCTGGCTTCAAAGACGGCAAGGGTTCGAATACCAGCCGTGTTAATTCTTAGCTACGATTTTCCTCCTATCATTTACTTTCTCTTGTGATGAATATTAGCTGGAAATAAAGGTAAGATAATTCATCCCTGACACTATCTTAATAACAGAAGGAAAAGTCTGGAACAAGCTCCTTGGATGGTCAAAAGCCTAAGGATTTTTAATATATTAAAGTTTCAAAAGTCTTAATTATTTTCCTTAAAGTAGAAAAGAAAGCCAAAGTTTACTTAAATAATCATTGCTAACAGCTGGATTTTGTGATAAATGTGCAGGTATACCTGTGTTTGTGTTTCTATGAAATCTACTCTAAATTTCATGTATGCCTTACCACATTTATTATAGATTGTAGTTAAATAATTCATACTGAGTTAAGAAACACTGTGTTTTATAGAAAATACATAGGTAGTCTCCTCATGGGAGCAGTTACAATGTTAAGTCATCTCTCTACACAATACCCTCTTAAAGCTTCATACCTCACTGTAAGTAAAAACCAAAGTCCTGACAACAACTTACACATAGGAAGGCCTTTCAAATCAGTTTGCCCACAACAATCCTACCAAATACCTGCTACTGCAGTATAATTATTCATAGCACTCTCTTGCATCCTTTGACGAGTGCTATTCAAACAGTAAGCAATAGTCACCCTATTTATGCGACACTCCATAATCTGACCCCTGTAACCTCTCAGGTCTCAGCTCCCACTACTCCACACCTGCTCACTCTTCTCCAGAAACACAGGCTCTGTTCCTCACTCATATCAGGCCCAGGCCCACCTCAGGGCCCTTGCACTTGCAGTTTACTCTGTCCAGAGTGCTTTTCCCTCTATATCTGCACAGCTTACTCCTCACTTCTTTGGGGTCTTTACTCAGTGAAATCTCCTTGTCCATTGTACCAGCCACCATCTACTTGGGACAGAAAGCTCGTAGTAGGTTTTTAAAGAGATAATTTAATAGGAAAATTGTTAAGTAGACATGCAGATTTTTTTAAAACTAGGTGGCTGAAAAAGGCTTAATGAAAACACTAAGGTGTCACAGAGGTAATAGCTGCCATCTCTAGCATTGGAAAATTGAGAGACTGGGATTAAAATTTTATAGAAATTTGGAGCATGAGCCTTGCAAATGTTCCCAGATTGCTGAGGAGAGAGTGCTGCTTAACTGGTGCTCATGTCTCTGAGCTTGGAGCAAGGGACCCAGATTGCCACGGCTAGGGCACCTCTGAGGAAGAGCCACCAGCCAGCTGGCAAAAGTACTTCTCTGGGAATAAAGGGATGTGATAAGTCTGTTTCTCCAAGTGTTCGGGGGAAAAAATAACTGGGTGCAACTGCCTCAATGGAATGCTCTACTTCGCTTGGATAAAGGGAGACTAGAGAGACACTGAGAGAAACCAGGAAGCAAACTGGAAGTAGAACATCCCTTCTTCCTCCTCCTATCTCATGGTTTCCCTCTAGCGCCCCTACTGGAGGGCCTTACAAGGAACAAAGCTGAAAGGTGGTTTGCAAGGTTCCAGCCCCAGCATCACCAAGGGCCATACGGAAAAGCGAGTTTGAAACTGACAGCTAACTGTTGGGTACTTGTCGTAGCCATCCTATCTAAATTTTCAGTACCTCCCAACGTTTCCTATTTGGCTTTATTTTTCTCCTTAGTGCTTCTCTTTTAAGTACTATTTTCCTTATTTTCAGTGTTTATTGTCCACCTGCCCTATTAAAATATAAGTCCAGAAATGACAGGAATTTGTGTATATTTTGTTTAATGCTTTGTTGAACTCTGAAAAAAATTCTGGCACAAAGGAAGTCTTTAATAAATATTTTTGAATATGAATATTAATAGCATGAATATAGTAGTTATTATGTACAAGGTTCTAGTCTATGATGTGTTTATCATATAATTAGCCCCCAAATAGAATTATGTGCTTATGTGTTATTACTCTTATCTCAGATAAGGAAATTGATTCATAAAAATGTTAAGCAACTACTTGGGTCACATATTTACTAAGTTGGACAGCTAGGGTTTGAATCAAGGCAGCTGGCTCTAAAGCCTGCAGTCCGAACCACCATACTAAATTGAAAATAAAATGAAAATAATGCTCCCTTTCAATTACCCATACTTCACAAAGTCTAACTATAACATCCAGAAGCATTACTTTATATCAACTATCTGAACAGCTTGATGTTTAAGAAGAAATGTTGTTATTGGACTATCTTTAAAATTCTAGCTGTAAAATGAAGGGTAAATATTATTGGCAACAGTGTGCCCTTTGAAATACATTGCTAACTTTAATGAAAGCAAATTTCTCTGGGCTTAAATAGGCTTTCCAGAATCAAAATTTCTTTGGAACTAAGCCTTTGCTTAGTTCAGTAAAACAAGGATTCAACCAACAATGGTAGGTAATGCTTTCATTAATGTGGTATCAAATTGTTTGCATTATTAGCCCAGACTGCTCAGTATGGTGCACAAAAAAGGCTTCTGACCCAAACGTCTATTTTTCTTGTGATTAATATTTTATTAAGCATAATAAATATGAAAAAGAGTGCCTAAAAGGAATATAATAACATTCATCTTCACAGTCACAGAGGGAGATAATCTTTCTTGATATGTAGCATATGTATATATATATACACACTACTGTAATATTTATCTTAGAGTATCTAATATTTATCTTAGAGTTTTTCCCTGAAAATTTTAAACTGCCTTAGAGCAAAAAATTTACTTAAAAGTACCATACATTTTATTAACCAAATGGATAAAATAATTCAGTTTCAAATGACCTGGAATCCTTTAAAAATAATATCTTTTTTCATCTTCAAAATGAGGACTTGGGTTGTCTTTATGGCTCGTATGAAACAAAGCAGAACTGTATTGAAGTCACGGTGACGGATGCAGGATGGAAGGGCCCAGACATGAAGGGTCACCGTGGGATTCTGTTGTTTACCTTGGAACACATAACTGCTCCAACATCTTTATTTGCATTTGCACATCATTATGGAATTTATCCAGGCTAGGGAAGTTTGTATAATTTGCATCAAGTTTAAGAATGATAAAACCACAGATTGTTGTGGCCATTTTAGTAACCATAGCCTGCATTTATTGTGAAAAAACACTTTGCTTACTGTGCATGTATTATATTTAAACTTCACAATAAATCTATGAGATGTGTTCTCATCTTTGTTTTAGAAAATAAAGTACAAGTTTATGAGGTTTAAATAAAGCACCAAAGTCACTGAATGTGAGCAGGTGTTCCCTGTCCTAACCTCTGTGGTTAAGTCATAAACCCAAAAACATATAGCTAAAGAGAGAAACACAGAGAAACTGAATGAAGGTCTTTCATTTATAATTCTATATTAGGTAATGACATCTTATTGTTTTTCTAGTAAAATATTTAGTTTTACTAAAGTAAAATTTTTTTGTGGATGGAGTTTATTCTCTCCTAAGTCGAAGATAAGCCACCTACAGGCAGAGGTGGTAGATGGAGGGTACTCACTTCTCCCGCATCCCTGCCAGCACTCCAGACATGTGGGCGAGCCTTACTATCCACTTTCAAAAAGTTGCCAACCCAATAAACTCACACACTGTGGCTGTAATAATAGGGATCCTCATTACTAATGTACTTTGCAACAATATCCCTGCGTTGGTGCAACATCCAGGTGAAGACGAGATGTGGAAATCCCTTGTCGTCTTTGCACATTCTGAGCAACAGAATCTCGGCTGAAATAATTGGCATGGAATAATGAATACGCCAGAAGAGAGGGGTTGAGGAGAAAGAGAGAGGAGAGAGAAAGACATTTTAAAACTCAAATTATAAGGCTAAAAATTTATAGAATTGAACTCACTGAAATAAATATTCTTTTTAAAATTTGGTTTCTAGTGAACATAGGCTTGAACATCCTCCGTCGTCAGCCTCCCGTGTCCACTTCTTGTTTTTCCTCACCAAGAACCTGGGGCTGGCACCTCATCAGTTAATTGAGTCTCTGTTTTGGTTTAAATCAAAAGCTTTCTACTCTCAGAATCCTCTCAGGTCTGTTGATACTTTCATTGGTCCTGTGACTATCTGTATTGGGATCGAATGATTTTTCACTGGAGTCCAATTATCGAGTTCTCAGAGTTTGAGTGTGAAACTGCGCAAAGCTCATTTTAAGTGCATTGGAGTTTGCTTCTCTCCAAAGTGCTGAATAACAGGCTGGCGGCTTGTTTTACTTCCTACATGTAGAAATGACGTGCCTGTTCTTTACCTTCAGTGCTCTCTCTGTCCCTGGTTTTCTGGTGTGTGTGTGGGGTGAGGGGGTGAGAGAGAGGGAGAGAGAGACAGGGAAAGGGGGGAGCTGGGTGTGTGTGTTCTCTACCTATTTAAGAGCTCCCTTGCCTGGACCTAAAATGTAGTTTATTTTGCTTCCTCCCTCTTGTAAGGATAATCTGTAAGTAATGAACCTGAACTTGAGACGCTCCATCGTGCAAAGTTATGACTTACTCTATAAATTCTCATTTCAATCTCTGAAAATTAATGTCCTGAGGAGCAGCTCGATGCTCACTCAAGACAACCTTAAACAGGGTAGTTCATTTTTCTTAAAATTCTGAATTTTAGGAAGACTCTCATGTAGGATTTTCAAAATTTCTAAATAGAGCATTCAAAGAGCAATTTCTTTCTCAAAATCAAGTAAATTTTAGTAAACTTTATTCTGACTGGGTTATTATGAGAAAACCTAAAGGCATTTAATAAAAATATTTAGTTATTTCATTTTATTCAGTTTCCATTATACATAGAGTAAGTCTTGGCACATGTATTCTAGAAATAATTATAAATGCTTTCCATCTTTTTCTTTAAGTAGGAGAATACAAGTTTTGTGTGTAGGAATCACGGTTTCTGTTGATGACTATCTGCGGGCACCTGTTGGCCATCAGCATCAGGCTTCTCCCTGTGCAATGGGGTGGTGAGACAGGTAGAGTTTATGATTTATTTCATGTCTAATATTGAATTGGGTTTATGACTTAACCATATAAGTTACGTTAACTTCTATGGTTAAGTCATAAACCCAAAAACAAATAGCTAAAGAGAGGCACAGAGAAATTGAATGAAGGTCTTTCATTTATAATTCTATGTTATGTAAGGACATTTTATTTTTCTACTAAACTGTTTAATATTACTAAAGTAAAAATTTCTTTTTGTACATGGAGTTTATTCTCTCCTAAGTCAAAGATAAGCTAACTACAGGCAGAGGAGGTAGATGGAGTGTACGTTCCTGAATTCCTGCCAGCACTCCAGACATGTGGGTGAGCCTTTTCAAAAATTTGAAATATACTAATATACTTTTCTTTAAAAAAGAATTTGTGGAGGACCTTTGAAGTTATAATGGTTTACTTAATTTTAATCACAATGAATTTTCCTCGAAGTACAGATATTCTTTGACTTCCAATGGGGTTATGTCCCATAGTAAGTTGGAAATATCTTACAGTGAAACTTCGTATAATACCTCGATAAACCCATCAGGAAGTCTCAAAATTGTAGGTCAAACTATCCTAAGTTTGCTCCTCAACTGACAATGGGATTACATCCCAATAAACCTATTGTAAATTATGAGTCAAATCATTGTAAGTTGGGGACATCTTGCTATGTTGAGTTTGAAAGAATGGGCATTAGTCATGTTTCCTGGTTTGCTGTGTGGCTATTTTATTAATTGCCTTCCATTGGCTGCCTCAAGTCTAAATTATATAACTAGTATGTGGAAACTGTTGTTGTTTTGAAATTGGGAGGGTTTAACTTTCTTTGTAAAATACTGAATACATTTTCAACCCCAGGATACATGTTTAAGTAAGAGGAATGTGAAATATTTTCAACAATTTAGGTGCTTTATTCTTCATAGAAAGGAGAATCTTGGTTCTCAAGGAAGACCAATTCATGAAATAATGTTTACAAACCTGAACAGTATTGTCTGATAGCAAGATAATAGATAATAAACTTTTAAAACAGAACATTAACGAGCATGAATATCTGATACAATTTATTAAAATTCCTAACATCAAGTATTGTACTGGAGCCTCAAATACAACCAATTGCCACACAACCATGGCAGTCTACCTGGTGTGTGTGTGTGTGTGTATCAGGTAGATTTTATATATATAAATAATTATATATAAATAAATTATATAATTATATTTGTATACATAAATATATATATATAATATATATACATTCCTCCCCCCCAGGAGGATGCGTTTTTTAGAAATTTTTCATATATTAAAGAGCAAAGGTCAGTTCCATTTTTAAAAAGTGAAGCTGAATTGTCTACTTATCTATAATTTATATGCTTCATAGAACATCTTGTTAGCATTTTAGAAATCTGATGAGCTTGGGCATTCAAATTAATATTTGAATTTCATCTCTATTCTTTTTTTTTGGTGAGGTGATACCGTAATTTATTTAACATTTTTCCCAGTTTGGATAATTTATGTTGTTCATTTTTTCTATTAAAATAGTAAATAGTACATTTTTACCAAAATATGTAGTTGCATTTTTGTAAAAATTTCTGATTATTTCGTTAGGAAAAATTCCTAAGAATGTAATTGTGCAATGAAAAGATATGACTGAAGAATTTGGAGTAGCATTAACACATTCCCTTCTAGAAAGCTTGTGCCAATTTGTGTTTCTTTTTAATAAGTACTATACAAGTACTATATATGCATTTTTATTTTAATACATGTTGGACTTTATTCCTTTTTCAGTCTGTGCCAATTTGCCTAGCTAAATAAAAAGGATCTCATTTTTATGTGTGGTTTTTGATTATAAGTGAACATAACTTTCTCCTATGCTGGCCACACGGACAGCCTGTTTCTTCCCTTTGCCTATGATCCTGCTAAGATATTTATCTTTCGTCTATTTGGATAGCTTTTGTTAATTAATACATAATATTTGTACATATTTATTGGGTACATGTGATATTTTGATACATATAATCTCTAATGATCAAATCAGGGTATTTAGAAGATACATCACTGCGGACATTTAGAATTTTTTTTTCAGAATGTTACAGGGGTACAAATGTTTAGGTTACATATAATGCCTTTGCCCCACCTGAGTCAGAGCTACAAGTGTATCCATCCTCCAGACAGTGAGCACTGCACCCATTAGGTGTGAATATACCCATCATCTCCTCCCCCTCCCACCTGCCCGACACCCAATGAATGTTACTACCCTATGTACACATAAGTGTTGATCAGTTAGTACCATTTTGATGGTGAGTACACATGGTGCTTGTTTTTCCATTCTTGGAATACTTCACTTAGTAAAATGGGCTGCAGCTCTATCTAGGATAATACAAGAGGGTGCTAGATCACAATTGTTTCCTGTAGCTGAGTAGTACTCTATGGTATACAAATACCACATTTTATTAATCCACTCATGGATTGATGGGCACTTGGGTTGTTTCCACATCTTTGCAACTGTGAATTGTGCTTCTATTGTGTTGGCAATATTTCAAATCTTTGAACTATTTTGAAATATACAATATATTGTTACTATAATCATCCTACTATGCTATTGAACAATAGAACTTCCTTCTATCTAAATATATGTTTGTACCTGTTAACCAAGCTCTCTTCATCTCCATACACTTTCCAGCCTCCGATAAGTATCATTATACTTTCTACCTCTATGAGGGCAACAATGATTGTTACATTTATTGAGACCAACATTGTATCTCTACTATATGTTAAGACAGGAGATGCAGAAAATTTTTGAGAAAAAACTCCACTTCTGACTACATTTGAAATATTTCCTCATGATTTTGGCATTTTGTTTGGTAATTAAAATATTATACTTTAAAACAACATGATGTATCTTATTTCTGTAATAATTGAGATAATTCATACATGCGAATACGTATTGGACCAACTCAACCAGAGGGGAAAAAATAAACATCTGTCAGAACGTTAATACTGTATAACCCATGTAAACATTTTGGCAGTTATTTCACTTGTCTTGGGGATAATTGTGCCCGTGTAAATTTATAAAAGGCATCAGGAAAAATACATGCCACGATGAAATACAGCCTGTTCTTCTATAGATTGTGGACTGTTTTATGTTGCCATGGTGATTCTTTACCTTCTTTCCAATGCCATTTGGATAGTTTCTTCAATGAAGTAGGAAGTATAAATTGGAAATATATTGAGCAAATTGTTCAAAGTGTCTTGTTCCAAAGAAAGAATAATTCCTTTGTTAATATTTTATAGCTTCATGCTAATGAAGAGATTCTTCAGCTAGCAAGAGAGCAATTTAGGCCATAAAGTAGAAGAAACTTTGTAACTAGAAGAAGAAATGAACCCCAGAAACTTTGCTAGAATGTTTTGGTCTTTTTCAATGTTTTCAGCTTCTGCTAATAAGGCTTCCCACTCTGTTATTAATCTACTTGGCCCTTGGTAGCTCAAGTCTTGATGTTAAGACCTGAACATCTTGCTTCGTTAAAGGAGAGATGGGATGAGGTAGAGAAACATTAAAGGAAGAAGTACAAATGAGCTCTGTTAGCAATGATCAAAAGCAAAATGTGAAAAAATGTTAGCAGGAAGAGGAGGGCTATCTTTTCTAACTGAGGCTAATGATTTTTTTTTCCTCTTAGATTCAACTAAGAACCTTACCTCAAAGCCCCTGAGTGGGAGGTTTTTATTCTTGTTTTGGTTTAAAATTGTATCCTTAAAATGAAGTTTCAAAAATACATTAATGATGTGGAAAAACAGTGAATTAGAAATCAAAGGACAGATCTTCCTTTTCCTCTCTGTGCTCGCTGTGTAACTTAGGGAATGACTCTCCATCCCCAGAATAAATATCTTCGGCCCTACAATGAGGAGCTAAGAGAACGCGGCCACTAGGTTTCCTTGACTGCACGGTGATTTTATATTTCTTTGGAATTATATTGCCCTATTAACTGTGTTAAAACATTGTCGTTTCAGTCTTGCGTGGCTTATTTACTTATGCTTGCCTGGTTCGGCAGCATGATGGGATCACTGTGCATTCCATTTCACTAAACATTTTTTTCATCAAATGAGTAGTAACTCTTCAGCAAGCCTTGCTAGTCTTATGAGCCATGTAACGGATGCACCTGTCGTTGGTCACACTTCATATGCAATGCAAATGTCGCTGTTTTCCCATTGACATTTATGTTCTGACCATGACCTTGAAGACAACTAATTTAATAACATTTCAACACACCGGGTTTTGACCTTGGAATAAAATACACACATAAAGGATTTATGTTATATTTCACCAGTCTGCTTTGAGTATTTTCTTCCATATTATCTGGGGAGATATGCTAGTAACCATGTTGCCCACAAATTCATAAAACCATTACTGAACTTTTCAGTAAGAGATGCTAATAACATTAACTCATGGAATGCAAAGATATAGGAACTTCTAGGATAGTGTAATATATGAAACAGAATATTGGGATTATGTCATTAAATTTAATTTTTTTATACTTGGAAATTCTTCGTATATTGGATATTTTATTTTAGAATACTGACAAATTTTATAAAAAGTGATTTTTCTTTTTTTTTTTTTTAACTTTTTTCAGGATATCATGGGGGTACAAACATTTTGGTTACATGTTATGACTTTGCCTCACCCAAGCCAGGATTAAAGGTGTGCCCTTCCCCCATATTATGTTCACTGTATTCATTAGTTGTGAGTTTACCCATCCCCAGTGAATATTACTACCATGTGAGCACCTAGTGTTGATCAGTCAGTGCCAGTTTGATGGCGAGTACATGTGGTGCTTATTCTTGCACTCTTGTGATACCTCACTTCAGAGGATGGGCTCAAGCTCTATCCAGGATAATATAAGAGGTGCTAGGTCACCATTGTTTTTTGTAATTGAGTAGTATTCCATTGTGTGTGTGTGTGTGTGTGTGTGTGTATACACCATATTTTATTAACCCACTGATGGATTGAAGGGCACTTGGGTTGTTTCCACATCCTTGCAATAGTGAATTATG